>SNQJ01S0023566.1:19251-49980 GCA_010110895.2 Picea sitchensis | reverse complement strand
ATTAAAGTAAAAAAACTAAATTATAATGGAGGGTTAAATTCATAAAAAGAGTAAATGGTTGTTTATCTAAACTACTAATTCTGAACTTAGTTATAAAAAGGGGAAACTTAAAAGAAAATGAAACTTAAAGAAAAAGGTGAAACTTAAAAAAAGAGGAAACTTAAAGAAAAAACTAAATGTCTAACTTATTAAGGAATCTAGCCTTTGGAACTTTCTTTTTATGAACTTAACTAGGAATTAAGTAAGGCATAAGTCATTTAATAATTGTAAGGGAATTTTGAGACACCGATGAGCGTTTTTATGAATGCTCTTGGTGGGTGAGGGAAATAAGAATATTTAATTAATTAATAAAATTGATTTTCTGGTGCAACTAGGGGATGGGCGACATCTATGCGAGGGAGGTTTTTTCTAATTAAATTTATAAAAAATAATCTAATGATAATTTTGGGAAACTAATCATTTGAAAACTCTATAAAACAGATGGTGGAGGAGGAGAATGGATCTCATCTTTTTAAAGTAACGTTACGCTGCTGAAATTTTATCTTGACTGGACTTTCTCTTGTGGGAGTTGGGATACCCAACTTGGGTAACGAGTGGTAGCTTGACCTCGCGAGGCGAGCTGGGTGCTAACATTCTCTGGTATTGTGTGTGTGACCCCTTTGCGACTCAGGGGGCTCAGGGGGAAGAATAGTACCCCTAGTGTTGGCTGAGAGGTACCAGTGAGGTCACATCGGTTGGCAAACATGCGCTGGATGGAGCGCGCACGAGACAACGGCCTCGTAGCAATCGCATTTGGCTAAGGTACGCCTGTTAAAGTTGTTACTTGCAATGAAATTTAATTTACACGTGTTTATTTTTCTGTACTCGGTTGAAGATTTCAGTGCAATGAACTTTCTTGTACATGCATTCTTACGATACTTGTAATCCCCTTGTCGCTTGATTTATTCAGTAAGAACCCTTGCTATCTACTGTATCCTTTATTTAGGAGTTACTATCTCTTTGCGCGTGGCTAGAATGAGCCTCAAACTCAAAACCTTGCCTGCGTTCTTGTATCTCCTGCCTGAGTTTTCTTTATTCATTGATTGCGCTTTTATTTCATTATTTGTTTCTCCACAGAGAAGATCTAGATGCAGATTGTGTTTTTATCCTCTGTTCCATGATCCTTTAAGTTATTAGTCCATGCCTGAGCAGTCGTCCATGAGCCAAATCGACGGTCATCACTTCGGTGTTTAAAGACTTAGATTCAAATGCCATGCTTTCCCGTGCATGGATAATAATTGTAGGATCATTCTCTGCCCATCAAGGAATTCTATCATGGGCGTTTATTCTCTCATGTCCACCATCGTTTGTTTCTCTGTGTTTTCTTGAATGAAAATTCTCTGTGCTTAATTGATAAATCCCAACGTTTCTGGATGGAAAATCTCTGCGTTTTGATTGATAAATCCCAGCGATTTCGAATGGTAAAATCTCTACGTGTTTGAATGGAAACCCCAGGTGATATCCTTGCATAGACAACATTATCATTTAGACAATGTTTTGAATAGACCGCATTGTTTAATAGACAACGTTTTTACAATTGAAGGACAACGAATTCATGGTTGAGTGTGGCTGCGTTGAATGGTTGCAATGTATAGATTTTTCACAGCGAATCTATACATATGTCTGCGAAATTATTTATGTTTGCGTTTTTTGATGATATGTCTGCATTTTTCTTTAATGATACGTCTGCATTTATTTTAATGATATGGCTATGAATTTATTTATGTCTGCGATTTTCTTGACGTTTTTGCCCAGCTAAGGTAGCGCCCTTGAGCGAACTTCTTGGCGTTTTTACACAGGGATTTGCCCTGTCTTTACCCAACAATATCTTTACTAGACAACATTATTGATTGACATCATTATTGGACAACGATTTTTAGTATATTGATAGCATTATTGATTGATAGCATTAATGGATAGCGAGATAATAATGGATAGTGATTTACCCAGCCCATACACAACATTACACCATGAATTTTGGGCGACTTCACCCAGTGTTTACACAGCCTTTTCACCCAGATTATTACACAACGACCTCATATTTACACAACGATATCTTATTGTTATTCACATAACGATATATTACAATGATATTATTATGATGTCGATAAATTTCATCCATATTGTTATTTACACAACGATATATATTTATCAATAGTTTTATAAACAAACTTAACAATAGATTTATTAATAGACAGTAACATTTTAATAGACAACATTATGTTTTGTTGGACACCGTTTTGCATGTGAATGTCAACGTTTTTGTAGGTGAATGATAATATTGTATTATGGGAATGACAATGTTGTGATCACTGTTGTGTATCACTGCGTTTTCATCCAATATATGATTAGACAACAATTTATTAGACAAAGATTTTATTAGACAAAGAATTTAGTTGTTGCTAGACAACAACTTTATATATAGATGACAACAACTTTATATAATAGACAACAATTTTTATATGTAATAGACCACAATTTTATATATGATAGACAACATTTCATATGATGACAATGATTTTATATATTTTATAGACAACATTATCATATGGTTGATAGACAACATTATCATATGGTTGATAGACCGCGAATAGTAATAGACAGAGATATCATTGTTAGACAGTGAAATAATTGATAAACATAGATTTAGTAACAAACAAATGGTTAGTATGGTATCCCTATGTACTGCTAACTTAATCTAATCTGGATTCTTATCTTTTCTTTTTAGATGGTTAGGGTAAAGATCTGTTGATTGTTGATTTCTTATTAATAGATAGCATGTTATTGTAGAATGGATTCTCGTGGAAATATTTCCTCAATGGCTAATCGCGTCATTTAATTGATGTATGTTTACATTAGAATTTGTTGTGCTAGGAATTTAATGTGATTTATGATTGTATAGTAGTCAGATTTCCCTTGCATTTTGTTGACTTGTCGATTGGGTGCTTGATATAGTCTTCTTGTATTTCTGACAGTTAATTTGGTCTCCTAGCGCATTGGGTTTTTTCTTGGGTTATTGGTCTAGATATGTTATGTTGCTCCATGGTTATTGTCACGCCTATCGCCTTGTGATGGCATGATTCCTGATGAGGGGATCATTGTGCGCCCTGATGGATAGATGCGAATGATAACCTGACCAGAGTCTTGTGCTTCCCGATGTAGGCGTATTGTTCATTGTAATTGATGTTGGTACTTGGTTTGTAATGCCTTAATGCGTTTGGTTTTGCGCACCGTAGGGGTTTCTAGTTACTGGTCGTCGAAGCCGTTGTGTTGGGTTGTTGATGTTAACCTTTAGTGTGTAGGCGTTGTCTTGCTTGTGTCGAGCGGGTAGTTTTTTTTATCTGTCCATTGATTATTGCATGTTTCGTTCAGTTGCATGATGTGCTAGTATGATGAGTCGTTGTTGTTTGTTGCCTGATCTACATGCGTTGTGTTCATCGTCAAGTTGTGTTGTTTAATTGTTGTCGTTGTTGCCTTCTTGCTTAAAAAAAATTGCTTTTGCGTTGAGTCGGTTGTAATCACAACGATGGGGTTGTTACATATGGTATCAGAGTCGGTTCGACCCGCGACTTGGGATCACTATGGCTTCTGTTGATTTGATATTGATTATAAGGTTGATAATTAATTTGATTTGTATTCGTGTAGGTAATTATGGTTAGGGGACGCCGCGGAGGCAGACGACAGGGTGTTAGGGAAGGAGGCGTGATGCCCCCAGTAGCATCCACGCCTGAGGGGTCTAACCCCCAGGGAGACGAACAAGTTGTTGGGCATGAACAGGGAGTTGTGGGTGATGTGGTTGGGCTGATGAGGTACTTTTAGAGGATGTCTGAAGCACTGATCAATCGTTTGGATAGAGATGAGGCCAGGGCGCCGACACCCCTTGAGGGTCCATCGCACGCTCCAGTCAGTATTGGTAGCATTCATCGCAAATTTTAAAAGGTCAAATTTCCTGAGTTCTTTGGTGCCCTGGACGACGCAGACGCCGAGGCATGGTTGGAGAATATGGCGATGTGTTTTTCACTTCGTGATTATACTTTCAACATGAAGGTTCGCATGGTGGTTTTTCAACTGAAGGGGAGCGCTCTTCTATGGTGGAAGATGCTCCTGCCGCAATTGAACATGGTCGTCGAAGACGTGTCATGAGAAATGTTCGAGGAACAGTTCTGAGAGAGGCATCTATTGGAGGAATTCATTGAGCGTTAGCTCAACGGGTTCAACGCCTTGCGACAGGGTGACTGTACAGTGCCTGAGTACGAGGTCTGTTTTATGGAGCTGCATCGGTATGCTTCGCATGAATACCGAGAAACTTAAGGTCAACAGGTTCTTGTTTGGCCTTAATGGCAACATTCGTGCAAATGTTAGGATTCTGATGCCCAAACCTTGCATGATGCTGTCCAAAAAGCCCTCATATCAGAGGAGGAGCTTATCAGTGGGGTTCAAAGTAGGACTCCAGCGAGACCAGCAGGGCAGGTGTCATCTGGTGCGCAGCAGCATCGGACACCAGCTAGACATTCACCAGGATATCGTGGTTTTCAGAGAGGATCCACTTTCACTACACCTCGATGACCAACACCTCAACAACGGACTCCTTACCGAGGACCACAACACCAACAACAACGTCAACCGCAACAACAACAGTTTAGGCCTGTTCAGCAGAACAAACCAGGATTCCAGGTCGGTGGGCCGTCAACTTCTACTTCGGGTACCGGGATTACTGGACCAAAGAAAGGGTGTTGGACATGTGGGGAGCCACATTACCAGCGTGACTGCTTAGTGGAGAGGAATAGAGCATCTGGATCATCCGAACCCACTACTATGGGAGATTTGGGCAAGGCCCATCAGATCCATGCAGCGGTGAAAAACCGCCAAACAAAGCACCAATCGACCATGCTCGAGACGTCAAGTACCATCGCTGACCAGACCCTTAGCATTTTGATAGATCTAGGTGCTACTGAAAGTTTTATTTTTGGTGCAGCGCTAAAAAGAATTAAGGTAAAGGCAGCCATACATGATGAGTTTAGCTTTGTAGAAATGGCTTCAGGAGCCAAACAGAAGGTTGGAGGGAAGGTTACGGGCTATAGCCTTAACCTGGGAGAGTTTGTCACTAAGGCCAACATGTACGTCATGATTTTATGATCTTATGACGTCGTGATCGATATGGAATGGTTGGAATCGCATGAGGCGATACTCAACTGTAAGACGAAACGATTGAGCTTGGTCGATGATGAGGGACAGAGACGCGTGATGGTAGGTAGGAACCAAGTAGTTTCCTTGAGGTTCATCTCTTACTTGCAACGACGGAAGAGCATGCACAAGGGATGTAAGCTTTATGTGATCCTTATGTTAAACGAGAAGGGAGTAGCGGAAGGTCTAGAACAACTTCCGGTGGTGAGAGAGTTTGTGGACGTCTTCCCTGAGGAGTTACCTGGGATGTCGTCGAAGAGGGAGTTGGAATTTACCATAGACCTAAAATTGGGGACTGAACCAATAACAAGAACGCCTTATCGGATGTTGACCCCGGAGTTACAAGAGTTAAGAATGCAACTGAAGGAGTTGCTGGACTTAGGACTTATACGTCCAAGTGTGTCACCGTGGGGTGCGCCTATTATTTTCATACGAAAGAAGCATGGGTTGTGGAGACTTTGCATTGACTATCGTCAATTGAACAAGGAAACGATCAAGAATCAGTATTTGTTGCCAATGATTGATGATCTGTTTGATCAGATGAAAGTTGCGACGGTGTTTTCGAAAATCAACTTGATATCAGGGTATCACTAGTTATGGATCAAGGAGGATGATGTCCCTAAGACTGCCTTTAAGACGAGGTTTGGACATTATGAGTTTACCGTTTTACCTTTTGGATTGACAAATGCCCCTGGGGTATTTATGAGTTTGATGAACGGGGTGTTCCACGAATACTTGGACAAGTTCGTCCAAGTATTCATTGATGATATTTTGATTTAGTCTTAGACGTTGGAGGAGCATGACGAGTACTTGCACTTGGTACTACAGTGTCTACGAGAGAACAAATTGTATGAGAAATTGTCTAAATGCTTGTTTTATCAATCGAAGATTCACTACTTAGGGCATGTTATCTTCAACGAAGGTATCGTTGTGGATCCAGCAAAGGTCGAGGCTATTATGGAATGGCCTACGCCGACGAATGTCCCCGAAGTGCGTAGCTTCATGGGTTTAGCATGATACTATCGATGGTTTGTCGAGGGTTTTTCGAAGATAGCAAATCAAATTACGGAATTGCAGAAGAAGAACGAGAAGTTTGTTTGGACCGAGAAATGCACAGAAGCATTTCGGAGGCTCAAGGAGTTGTTGACAACATCGATACTAGAGGTTCCTGACATGGACGCAGACTTCTTGGTATGCACTGACACATCCAAAGAAGGCTTATGCAGAGTCTTGATGCAAGATGGTCGAGTGATCGCTTACATCTCGAGAAAGTTGAGAAGGCATGAGGAGAACTATGCAACGCACGATTTTGAGTTGTTAGCCATTGTTTATGCCTTGAGATTTTGGAGACATTATTTGATTGGACGAAAATTCGAACTAAAAAAGACCACTGTGGACTACAACACATCTTTACGCAAAACGACTTGAACGCACGACAATGACGTTGGTCGAAATTGTTTAGTGAGTATGATTTCGAGATTACTTACATAAAATGAACAGTGAACAGAGTGGCAGATGTGTTGAGTCAGAGACCACACATCTTTTCAGTGATGCCTCTTCAGACGAATATACGTGAAAATATTCTAACCTTACAACGCGACGATGACTGGTACAAAGAGGTCAAGGATTTTATCGGACAAAACACAATGATGGTGCCAAAATTTGAGGGATTTACTATGGACAACGATGGATTATTGAGATTTAAAAGTCGAATTTACGTACCACCCAACAACGAGTTGAGGAGTTTGATCCTAAACGAGGCTCACAGAGCAGTGTACATGGCTCACCCTGGAGTCACAAAGATGAGGGCAGACCTTAAACCCTTATTCTTCCGGAAAGGAATGAAGGCAGACATAGTCAACTATGTGGCAAGATGTCTAGAATGTCAGTAGGTGAAGGATGAACATAGACATCCGACATGATTACTACAACCACACGCAATTCCGGAATCGAAATGGGAGGTCATTTTGATGGATTTCATTGTTGGATTGCCACTGACAACAAGGAGACACGACTCGATTTTTGTGGTAGTCAACACTTTGACGAAGAGTGCTCATTTTATTCCTGTGCGTATGATGTATCAAGCACTTGACATAGCTAGAGTTTTCATTAGTGAGATTGTGAGGCTGCATGGCGTACTTAAGAGGATTATATCCGATAGAGGATCAATGTTTATAGGACGATTTTGGACTAGTTTCCAAGAGGCCTTGGGAACCCAACTTAACTTTAGTACCGCGTATCACCCAGAGACAGACAGACAAACCGAATGAACAAACCAAATCTTGGAGGATATGTTGCGTATGTACGTTATGGACCAACAAAAGCATTGGGAAGAGTTCTTGCCACTGGTAGAGTTTGCGTACAACAATAGTTATCAAAGCACCATTAAGATGGCGCCTTTCGAGTTTCTTTACGGACGACCATGTCAGACGCCTTTGAGTTGGGATCGACTTGAGGATAGGGTCCTGGTGGGACCAGAAGCGATCCAAGAAATGGAAGATAAAATGCAAACGATAAGGCAAAGGATTAAGGAAGCACATGATCAACATAAGAGTTATGTCGATGCGCATCGTGTCGACTGTAGTTACGAAGTTGGAAATCGAGTCTTCTTGCGGGTGAAACCGCATAAGAGTTCGATTAGTTTGGAAATGGTGCTAAAATCTCTCCTAGGTTCGTGGGACCTTTCAAGATTGTGGAAAAGAAGGGGCCTGTGGCCTATCGACTAGCCTTGTCTGATTCTTTGAGGCGTATGCACGATGTTTTTCACGTATATGTTTTGAGACATTATATTAGTGATCCTACACATGTTATTGACATGAGCTCCTAGTAGGTATCTGACGAGGGTGCGCTCATGGCTGAGCCAATTCGCATCATGGACCATCACATTCGACAGCTACGACATCGAATAGTAGATCAGGTCAAGGTCCAGTGGGACAACTATAGTCCACACTCGGCGATCTGGGAGGATGCATATGATATGCGCCAACAATTTCCATTTTTGCTTGATAGATAGACTTATGATACTGTGATACACTTTATTTCGGCACTTATATACTGTGAAACTTCTGGACAAAGTTTAAACCAAGAGGGGTGGTATGTAACATCCCGCTCTTGCGTGCACTGAGTGAATTTATTCTTTGAGGACACTTGCGTACAAGTGATTCGGGTTATTATACTATTGGTCGTTTTGATTATGATTATGAGCTCTTGTGGATTTGATGATATGTTATTTTGTCGTATATACATAGATAGGTGCTATTGACTAGGTTCTCCTGAGAGTGCAGGACTCTGGACATTGAGGATGCAGAGGCATCGATGAAACCCCTTGGACTCCGGATCGAGTCAGGGAGTGCACTGTTGGGTTTGAATGTTGTTGATGTGACATATGTACATATGATTAGATGTTATGATGATTGATTATTATTGCTGACATGATTCATTGATGGATGCAGGCTAACGATAGCTTGCCAACCAGACTCACATTTGGAGTAGAGGGGTCACGCATGACAACCAAAGACTTTGAGGGAGAGGTGTGGCAACATCTCTGCCACAACCTACTAGCACTTCTGCTTTGGCTCGAATTATAGGTTAACGATTACTTAGTTCGAGAAGACCCACGATGCTATGAGGGAAGACTGTGACAGTCGCTCACGATGATTCTAAGGGGTGCGCAATAAGGCAGGGGCCTTAATCTTTAGAGGCCCTTAGTCTCCCACAAGATCACCTGACGGAGTATTGACTCAAGGGGTTTGATGTCTACCAAATTCAGTCAAGAGATGAGTGGCACCCTTGAAGCATGTAATGCGTCTTGAAGGGCACGTCGCGCAAGGAAAACCGAAAGAGGTGAGTGGCACCCTTGGAGCACGTAGTGCGTCTTGAAGGGCACGTCGCGCAAGGAAAACATAAAGAGGCGAGTGGCACCCTTGGACCACGTAGTGCGTTCTGAAGGGCACGTTGTGATTTTAACTGGTAAGTGAATAAACCTAGTTGGTCATAAAATGAATGATGTGATAAGTAAAGTTTAATGACTAATTTTTCCCTTAAGACCTGTCGCCAAGCCTAATGAATTAAAAACCTAGGTCTAAATAGAACCTTAGAACAAAAAAAAAACACTAACTAGAGGTATAACCAGATTAAAGTGTAAATTTTAATTCCCCAAGGTTCTTTTATAAAATTTTAATTCACTAAGATTCTTTTTATAAAATTTCAATTCACTAAGGATTCTTTTATAACTACTAAGAGAAATTCAAACTTTAATTATTAAAAAAATAAAAATAAAATTATAATGGAGGATTAAATTCATAAAAAGAGTAAATGGTTGTTTATCTAAACTACTAATTCTGAACTTAGTTAGAAAAAGGGGAAACTTAAAAGAAAAGGAAACTTAAAGAAAAAAGGTGAAACTTAAAAAAAGGGGAAACTTAAAGAAAAAACTAAATGTCTTTAACTTATTAATGAATCTAGCCTTTGAAACTTTCTTTTTATGAACTCAACTAGGAATTAAGTAAGGCGTAAGTCATTTAAGAATTGTAAGGGAATTTTGGGACACCGAGGAGCATTTTTAGGAATGCTCTTGGTGGGTGAGGGAAATATGAATATTTAATTAATTAATAAAATAGATTTTCTGGTGCAACTAGGGGATGGACGACATGTGTATGGGGGAGGTTTTTCTTAATTAAATTTATAAAAAAGAATTTAATAAGAATTTTGGGAAACTAATTACTTGAAAACTCTATTGAAAGGATGACAGAGGAGGAGAATGGATCTCATCTTTTTGCGTAACGTTACGCTGCTGAAATTTTATCTTGACTGAACTTTCTCTTGTGGGAATTGGGATACCCAGCTCGGGAATGAGTGGTAGCTTGACCTTGCAAGGCGAGCTGGGTGCTAGCATTCTCTGGTATTGTGTGCGTGGCCCCTTTGCGGCTCAAAGGGCTTAGGGGGAAGAAGAGTACCCTTAGCATTGGCTGGAAGGTACTGGTGAGGTCACATCGATTGACAAGCGAGAGATGGATGGAGCACGCGCGTGACAACGACCTCGGAGCATTCACATTTGTCTAAGGTACGCCTGTTAAAGTTGTTACTTGCAATGAAATTTAATTTACACATGTTTATTTTTTTGTACTCGGTTGAAAATTTCATTGCCATGAACTTTCTTGTACATGCATTCCTACGATACTTGTAATCCCCTTGTCGCTTGATTTATTCAGTAAGAACCCTTGCTATCTACTGTATCCTTTATTTAGGAGTTATTGTCTCTTTGCGCGTGGCCAGAATGAGCCCCAGAGTCAAAACCTTGTCTGCGTTCTTGTATCTCCTACCTGCATTTTCTTTATTCCTTGATTGTGCTTTTATTTCATTATTTGTTTCTTCACAGAGAAGATCTGGATGCAGATTGTGTTTTTATCCTCTGTTCCATGATCCTTTAAGTTATTAGTTTGTGCCTGAGCAATCGGCCAGGAGCTGAATCGACTTTCGTCACTCCGGTGTTTAAAGACTTACATTCAAATGCCCTGCTTTCCTGTGCATGGAAAATAACTGTAGGATCATTCTCTGCCCAACAAGGAATTCTCTCACGACGTTTATTCTCTCTTGTCCACCATCGTTTGTTTCTCTGCGTTTTCTTGAATGATAATTCTATGCGCTTGATTGATAAATCCCAACGTTTCTGGATGAAAAATCTTTGTGTTTTGATTGATAAATCCCAACGATTTTGAATGGTAAAATCTTTGCGTGTTTGAAAGGAAACCCTAGGTGATATCCTTGCATAGACATCATTATCATCTAGACAACGTTATGAATAGACCACATTATTTAATAGACAACGTTTTTACAATTGAAGGACTCGAATTCATGGCTGAGTGTGACTGCGTTGAATGGTTGCAGTGTATAGATTTTTGACAACGGATCTATACATATGTCTGTGAAATTATTTATCTCTGCTTTTTTGATGATATGTCTGCGTTTTTCTTTAATGATATGTCTGCATTTATTTTAATGATATGGCTGCAAATTTATTTATGTCTGCGTTTTTTTTTATGATATGTCTGCGATTTTCTTGGCGTTTTTGCCTAGCTAAGGTAGCGCCCCTAGGCGAACTTCTTGGCGTTTTTACACAGGGATTTGGCCCGTCTTTACCCAACAATATCTTTACTATACAACATTATTGATTGACAACATTATTGGACAACACTTTTTAGTATATCGATAGCATGTTGATAGCATATTGATAGCATTATTGATTGATAACATAATGGATAGCGAGATAATAATGGATAACGATATAATTGATAGCGATTTACCCAACCTTTACACAACATTACACCACAAATTCTGGGTGACTTCACCCAATGTTTACACAACCTTTTCACCCATATTATTACACAACAACCTCATATTTACACAACAATATCTTATTGTTATTCACACAACGATATATCACAATGATATTATTATGATGTCGATAAATTTCATCCATATTGTTATTTACACAACGATATTTATGGATCATATGGATCATATAGCTACACAACGATCATATGGATCATATTGTTATTTACACAGCGATATATATTTATCAATAGTTTTATCAACAGACTTAACAATAGATTTATTAATAGATAGTAACATTTTAATAGACATCATTATGTTTTGTTGGACAACGTTTTGCATGTGAATGTCAACGTTTTTGTAGGTGAATGACAGTATTGTATTATGAGAATGACAACGTTGTGATCACTGCCGTGTATGACTACGTTTTCATCCAATTATGATTAGACAACGATTTTATTAGATAACGAATTTATCTGTTGCTAGACAACACCTTTATATATAGATGACAACGACTTTATATAATAGACAACAATTTTTATATGTAATAGACTGCAATTTTATATATGATAGACAACATTTCATATGATGACAACGATTTATATATTTTATAGACAACGATATCAGGTGTTTAATATGCATCAATATCATATGGTTGATAGACAACATTATCCTATATTTTATAGACAACAATAGTATGTGTTTAATAGATCGTGATGTTGTTGTTGACCGTGAATAGTAATAGACAGAGATATTATTGTTAGTCAGTGAAATAATTGATAAACAACGATTTAGTAACAAACAAATGGTTAGCATGGTATCCCTACGTACTACTAACTTAATCTAATTTGGATTCTTATCTTTTCTTTTTAAATGGTCAGGGTAAAGATTTGTTGATTATTGATTTCTTATTAATAGACAGCATGCTATTGTAGAATGGATTCTCGAGGAAATATTTCTTCGATGGCTAATTGCATCCTTTAATTGATGTATGCATTAGAATTTGTTGCGCCTGGAATTTGATGTGATGTATGATTATATAGTAGTCAGATTTCCCTTGCGTCTTGTTGACTTGTTGATTGGGTGCTTGATATAGTCTTCTTGTATTTATGACAGTTAATTTGGTCTCCTAGCGCGTCGGATTTTTTTTGGGTTATTGGTCTAGATATGCTATGTTGCGCCATGGTTACTTTCACGCCTATCGACTTGTCACAACATGATTCCTGATGAGGGGATCATTGCGCACCCGGATGGATAGATGCGAATGATAACCTGGTCGGAGTCTTGTGCTTCTCGATGTGGGTGTATTGTTTATTGTAATTGATGTTGGTACTTGGTTTGTAAGGCCTTAATGCGTTTGGTTTTGCGCACCATAGGGGTTTCTAGTTACCGGTCGTCGAACCCGTTGTGTCGGATTATTGATGTTGATCTTTAGCTTGTAGGTGTTGTCTTGCTTGTGTCGGGCGGGTAGTTGTTTTTATCTGTCTATTGATTATCACATGTTTCGTCCAATTGCATGATGTGCTAGTATGCTGAGTTGTTGTTGTCTGTTGCCTGATCTGCGTGTGTTGTGTTCGTCGTCAAGTTTTGTTGTTTAACTGTTGTCGTTGTTGCCTTCCTGCTTTAAAAAAAAAAATCATTTTGTGTTGAGTCGCTTGTAGTCATAATGACGGGGTCGTTACAAAGACCAGCTCATCCTCGTATTCCATTAAACGCTCTTGTTTCTGTCTGTAGGAATCCTTAGGCGGATTCAACTCTTGCTCTTCCCTAAGCCGCTTCTTGTTGGCGCCCCCCATATTTGTGTACTGCGGTATAATAAAAGACAAAGGGGAAATTTTATAGACTGCCTCTAGGTCGGCTCGTAATTTTATAGACCGCTTATGTCTGAGATTGGGTTTAAGGCACTGTGCAATTTGCGTTTGTATGGATTCCACTCTTCGTTGTGCACGAATCCAAGGCTTGCAGATCTCCAGGCCGTCGTTCTTGAGCATTAAATTAATAAATTTTGCTGCTGTGAGCCCCTCCCCTTTAAAGACTTTTTTAAGGATTTCATTATCAATTGGCATTGCTTAAGGAAGTCATAGAAACCTGGAAGTTGCCACTCGAGATAAAGAAGGAACCTAGCAACTGTTGCATTGGAGTCGGTGAAGTCCGTCAAGCAGAAGATAAGGATAAGATACGTGGATGCAGGATATTGGCGGATGGTTAATGAACGGGTGGCAAGTTATTACAGGCGTTGGACAGATGACGAAAGTTGAGCAAAAATTCCCCTATATGACACATTCGGTGTAATTACCTTTGGGAGTATTATCTTATATTAAAAACCAATTACCTATAACTAAATTTGGGAGTATTATCTTATATCAAAAACCAATTACCTTTGGGAGCATTATCTTATATTAAAAACCAATTACCTTTGGTACATTGTGAAATAGTAAACTCATTTATTCGTGGGTTAGAGCTCCTTTTATTTGGTACTTGAATATATTGGTATGAGCTTATGAATATATTGGTATGAACTTCTTTCATTCATTTATTAAATAATAATAATGATAATGATGATAATAATAATAATAATAATAATAAATTTTAAATATAGATGAAAAATTAATTAAAAATAAAATAAAATATCATCATAATAATGATGAAGAAGAATGTTGAGAGGTTTTATTTGAGTAATTGTGCAAGGAGTGTTATCCTTTATGCTATATGAGAGTGGGGTGGTGGGAGATATTAGCGAAATCTTATTAAGCGTTGTATGAGGGTGAGTGTGGGGGTATTAGGGAAAGCTAGATAAACAATGAGAGTGGAGGTGGGGGGAGATATTAGAGAAATGCTATTGTTGAGGAAAGCTTAGCTTCATAAGCAATGGGAGGGGGTCATATTAGGCAAAGCTTGATAAACAATGAGGGTGGGGTGGAATATATTAGGCAAAGCTTGATAAGCAACGAGGGCGAGGATGAGGGTGAGGGAATATATTAGGCAAAGCTTGATAAGTAATCATTAAGGGAAAGTTATTTTGATAAGCAATGAGGATGATGATGGAGGTGTGAGGAGATATTAGGTGTAGGTGTGGGTGGGAAGAGATATTAAGAAATCTCCCCTCACCCACACCCTCACCTAATAAGCTTGGATGGGGGCAGATATTAGGGAAATCTAGGGAGATATTATGGAAAGAAAGGCTAGGGGTGCGGGGATATATTAAGCTTTCCCTAATATCTTTCCCACCCTCACCTAATAAACTTTCCAACTTTCTCTAATATCTCTCTTCCACTCTCACCCTCACCCTCATATGAGGGTGTAGTAGGGTGGGGGTCGGGGGGAGATATAAGAGGCATGGGAAGATATTAGGGAATGCTTATTCCCATCCTCATATAAAGTTTAATAAACTTTCCATAATATGACCCCCCACCCTCACCCATAAACTTTCCCTAATATCTTGCCCCATGTTAGGGGAATCTTTTTGGTGGGGGTGGAGGGAGATATTAAGAAAAACTTAATAATTTCATCTTGCTACTCCACTTGACTATCCATCTATTACTCTCGTTCTTTTTGTTTTGTTCGACTTCATACTCCAACTGGAACTCCCCAACAATACTAGTTAGATAAAGAGGAAGGAAAGGCTTGTTCCCTGCAAGGAGGAAAGAGGCCCTTTAGAAAACAAGCCTACTTATTATCTACCTATTGGCCAACCTCCCCGGATATAACAATTTCTTTTTGTTTCCCACCCAAGCAACCTAAGGAAAATTTAGGTGGAAAAAGGTTTAAATGCATCATAACAGAGGGGTAGCCTAAACCAGACTCCTTTTCTTTCTGTCATGCAAAATAAAAAACTATTCCAATTGATTGCCCAATCAATTTCACCTTTGAAACTTACAGGCCATGTGTGGCTCCTTGGGTCATCTCACATGTCTTGAACAGAGAATATTTTTCCCACGAGTATAAGCTTTCCCTAATATCTCCCTCCACCCTCACTAATAAGCTTTGTCGTAGTCTAAACGTTCTACATTTTGGTCCTTCTTCGAAGATATTTTTCAGGGATATTTGCTCGAAATCCAACAAGAAATTGTTAGATTTGCAGATTTGAGTGATTATTTTTGTGTAATTCGAGTGCCCCAAAGGTTTTTCAACACATTGAATCCATTTCTGCATTAAAAAATGGATTTTAAACAATAAAAAATAGTGATTTCGTGTAGATTTATGTTGCCGGATTCCGACGAAAAAAGTCAAAACATAGAATAGTTAGACAACACCATAAGCTTTTCCTAATATCTTCTTCGGTCCTCTAGACTTTAGGGGTAGATAAAAATATTAGGAAAAACTTATTATACGAAAGTGATAATGAAGGTTGAGGGAAATATGGGAAAACTTCCAAGGCGATGATGAGGATTGGGGAGATACAAGGGAAAACTTAAATATAAACTTTCCTTACTATCTCTCCTCAGGGGTCCCACCAATAAACTTTCCCTAATATATTTTCTACCTTGAAAACTTAAAAAAATATTATGAAAAGCTTAATAACTTTAAAATAAAAATAAAGTGAAGTGGAAAACTTTATAATATAACTAATATTTTCTCTACCTAAAAAAAATATTGAAAAAATATTATGAAAAAACTTTAAAATAGAGTGAAGTGAAAAACTTTTTAATATAACTAAGAACAGGAAGAAGATGTTAAGAAAAACTTATTAAATTTTATTCCAATAATTTATGGCAAAAATAAGTGAGAATATTGTATGTAAGTACACCCGGTTACTTACCGAATCTCACACATCATTTCCTTCAAGAGATCATTTCCATTAAAAAAAGACAGCGGACCCCAACCTATCCAGAATTTCGCTTAATTGCTTTTTCCATTCAATTATATACACTGCAGCCTTCAAGAGATCATTTCCATTAAAAAAAGACAGCGGACCCCAACCTATCCAGAATTTCGCTTAATTGCTTTTTCCATTCAATTATATACACTGCAGCATAGGATTCTTTCATCATAAAGCCTACCCAGAATTGCGCTTAATTGCTTCTTCCATTCATACACAGCGCAGCAGAGGAATCTTTCATCGTAGTTTTAGATCTGATCTACTCTGCTTCGGGTCCTGGGGTTTGGATTGGTCATGGCGAGCAAAGTACCCATTCGGCAGCTTTTCATAAACGGCGAATGGAGAGCCCCTCTCAAGGGAAAACGCCTTCCAGTCATAAATCCCACCACTGAAGAAACCATAGGCATGCTTCTCCTCTCCTCGCCGCTTAACCCTTTAGTTCAGTTCTTGTACCATTGAAGATTTATCTTGAATNACGGCGAATGGAGAGCCCCTCTCAAGGGAAAACGCCTTCCAGTCATAAATCCCACCACTGAAGAAACCATAGGCATGCTTCTCCTCTCCTCGCCGCTTAACCCTTTAGTTCAGTTCTTGTACCATTGAAGATTTATCTTGAATTCTTGTGCCATTATAGATTTATCGTGAACATATTTTTTTTTCGTATTGGTCTGTCCTCCTTCTTCTTAATACGCTGACTACAAAGCAAGCCGGTAGATAAAATATCCGGGAAAAATACACACATGCTACCGAGATCAAACAAATTCAACCTTTCGCCATTAAAGGTTACATGTAATGAAATCTGCAAGTAGCGGCCGTGAAGGCCGAGCCAAAGCAGTAAATAATCACATCCATGTAATAACGGTGATATATTTATTACTGTTTAGGTCCATGAGAATGAGCCGGACGTAGCTGATATCTGCCTGAACCCTTTCCACCGTGAGCGGAGAGTTTCGTGGAGACTCGCGGTTGCCCGTTGACACAACTTGCATTGCAGGGCTCAGAATAACAAGATTCTAAGGCAGAGCACTAACGACACATATGATTCCCTGCAACGAGTTTCATTCCCAAAGCCACTTGACAATATAGCTTTATAATTTTAATTTATTATAGTCTCGACAACGAGTTTCATTCCCAAAGCCACTTGACAATATAGCTTTATAATTTTGATTTATTATAGTCTCGACAACGAGTTTCATTCCCAAAGCCACTTGACAATATAGCTTTATAATTTTAATTTATTATAATCTCGACAACGAGTTTCATTCCCAAAGCCATTTGACAATCAAGCTTTATGATTTTAGTTTATTTATAATCTTGATCTATTTACTCGGGGTACTCGCCTCGACGGAGGTTTTAGTTTTTGGACTCTTGAACTCTATTTATTGGGCATGCCAAGTGGAGCTATGGAATTTTAGTTTTTATGGCGGTAGTTTCGTTAGGGAAATCTCGAGGCATTTAATATCATTGATGATAGTGCTAATGAATCCTATGGCAATGATAATGATAAAAAATTGAGTGTTCAAAATTTTGTACAAACCTTCTTTATGTTGTTGGATTTTTGAGATATCCGAATTGGAGATGGCTATCGATTCGGAATTTTCAACGAATTTTTAACTAATTGTGTTGAGTTAAAATTGGGTAAAACCCGGGGAGCGTGATTTCACCGTGCATAGAATTTGAATAAACTTTGCTCATGTTTGAAATTTCTGCTTAATCTGTATAGATTTGTGGTTGAACTCCATAAAAAAACCACCTACTAGCTCAAAGTGTTTCGAGTCCATGGTGATAGAGAGATGTGGCTTGTCATAATTGCTATTTGATGACCAATGCATATCCTTGGTGGCTCGATTGTTATCTGCTTAATCTGAATAGATTTGTGGTTGAACTCCATAAAAAACCACCTACTAGCTCAAAGTGTTTCGAGTCCATGGTGATAGAGAGATGTGGCTTGTCATAATTGCAATTTGATGACCAATGCATATCCTTGGTGGCTCGATTGTTATCGGGGTCCCACGCAAGAAATTCAAGCATTCCACCAACTAGGCTAGTGCACTGGAATTTCTAGGGACATGGCTTGTCAGGGTGTTGTGTGCGTTTATAAACACACTGTGTAGGAAAACAAGCTAACGATTTGGCCTCATAGGAACCTTGTGATTCAATTTTTACTAAAAAAATCACCTTCAAATCATCTGAAATTATAGATTTTGATTGCACAAATTGATTCAACAGCCTTGAAAACCCTTACAACACCTGGCTTAGGATATGCAATTCCATGAAAATAATTTCTGTCGAATTCTGGTGGAAACTCTTTGATTTGAGCTACCATTTAAACTTTTTTCTTTTAACAGAAACTGAGAGAATTTGTATTCTAAAAGTTCTAGCTGAAGCTAAACAACAACGTTACAAAAACGGATGGCCTTAGATTTCCAAAATAGCTATCTCATTATTTGCGAAAAATAGAGCATATGAATTTTCACAAAAATAACATTCTATTATTTCTTTTTTTTTCAAGATACAGTGTTTGGGAAAACCCCTAGGTACTTCCCCTCATTTCGAGGATGGTATCCAGGATAAACCCTAGATTCTGTAGGGCACAAGACCGTCAACAATGAGGGCTGAAAGCCATTACAACAATATGCTCATACTAAGCTCAACATGTCATTCACGGGAATAGAACCTGGGTGTGGAGGATAACGCTCCAACCCACAACCGCATGGACTAGACCTAATTGACAACATCCTAGTATTATCCTAGTATTTCTTACATGTATATATGTTTAAAAAGATGTCTAAGATCCTAATTACCTTACATAACATGAGATTTAACATAAAACATGGTGGTTGTTTGCCTCTTAAAACCCTAGGTTGGTTGGATGAGATTCATGATTTACAATGTCCGTATCTTTAAGCATTTGGTGCACCGTATCATCCTCCTTGAATTCAGGGTGAACAAAGTTTGTAGACATCTTGTAGTTGGAGGTTGCTAACTAAGAACTTTTTCTTAGATTGAGAACCAAATTATTGAGCATGTTGCATTCTACTTCCAGTGTGTCGATTCGTTGTTTTTGTTGAGCTAATGTATCCATGACTATGGAGTTTTGTGAGGTGCAATAATGTTTATTCTCATGCACTTTTGCTATTACTGAAAAAATAGAGGTCCGATTGCATTGAATGGTTTTCTCATGCTGACAAAAAGCTTTACAAATTTCTTGAACTTGCTTGTAATCCATGAGACATATACACATAACAGAATAGGGCTGCCAATTTTTGACAGGAATGTTTTCAGACTGTAGCATAACACTATAAGCCCAAAACACCAGAAAAGTCCCACTGTGCACCCAAGAAGAGAGACACACCAGAAAAACCACATTGTGCACACAACCAAAGGGAAACACCAGGCTGTGAATCATAGTACCATGCACTGATTTTTTTCAGATAACGCCAAAGTTCAACACTGTACTAAGGTACTAAGAAAACTTCAATGGTAACAGAAAGCTTAGAATATTCCATATAAAAACTTTTGTATATATGGATCCTTCAATCTATTAACAAACACAAGCACTCGGTGAATCACAGAAAAGCTAACTTAGTTAACTAAACGCTACAAATGTGTAGCAAGATTACAATAGAGTACAAGTTTCCCTTGAATGACATAAGATCTTAGGGTGTGTACGACTCAAATGGCCCACACTAACAATTGTTTGCAACTCGAAGGCTCACTTACTAAATTTCACAGGTCTATCTCTCACAAGCACGGATCAATCACACAGTGTTGCAACACTCAATAATGTGCTCATTAGCCTCAATCAAGAGAGTTCACTTTCTATGAATAGATATCTAGATGGGTAATCAAATATGACCAAGTTGTTGATCATCATTAACCACTCCATCTAGGCCGATTCCATGAAATTCAGTGTATGTCTTTGAGATCGGCATCAATGCCCAACAAATTGTTGATCAATTTTGGTAATAGGTCGATGATCAAATTTGACCAAGTCATTCCTTCTGCAACAATGAACTACACACCAACAATTTGCGCTTGATCATAAATATTATGCCGCATCAGCGTCCATGCTTTGGTATGTTTGTACTTAATTGTCTCTATGCTATTGCATTTATCTTTTCTTTGCACTTCGCAACTTCACACTTCATTGACCAACACTAGCTGTAAATGACGTTCAATGTATGCACCTTTGCTTCTCTGTTTACAATGTGCTTTAATGTGTTTAGCACACTCAGATTTTCCATTATAATTTCCAACACTCCCCATCTAGGTTAGTTCGTGTTTGTGTTTAAATTTGACAAAATATAATTCAGAAAAAATCTCTTGGACTAAATTTGATAAAATTGACAATTGAGTTTGATATATATATATATATATATATATATATTTAATTTAACTATATAACCTATATATGTTTTTAAGATGCAATATAACTTATATCATATGAAATACTAACTAATGCTTACTGCAAAGCTTTTCTCCGACTTGGTATAAGTCACAGATAGGTTAGGGTTCCTACCAGTTGTATATACAAAATAGCATCTACCGTCCTTGGATCCTCCTTTGCTGATAGATTCAACCCACTTTCTAATGCTGTTGCCAGTGATTTGCAATAAAACATCCTAGATCTCTTTTGCAATTCTTTTGCATATTTTTCTCGAGAGTTAATGATGTTATCCTCCTTTTGCCATACCTCCAATCCAATACAGTGACGCTTAACGCTTAAGACAAATATGATATATCTTATCTCAAAAGCTGCCCATCAATAAAATCAAGGAAAAATGATAGTGTTTCCAAAGTTGTGGGACAAATTAGGATTCTCCATACTAGATAGACCATTTAATAATCCACTTCTATCCATCAATAAAATAAGGAAAAATGATAGTATTTCCAAAGTTTTGGGACAAATTAGGATTCTCCATACTAGATAGACCATGTAATAATCCACTTCGTGGTTATGACTACTTGGACTTGCAAACCAAAGAGGGCCCATAAGGCATTATATTGAAATTATGAACTATGTTAATACTAAAGAGAGGGAGGATGCAAACAAACCAACATGGGATTTGCACCTTAAAGTTTTATACTGGCCAAGTTTTTGGTCCAAATAATGCATCATAACCACCTTTATTTCAAATTCTTATCCACGTGGGATTATTCAGAACACACACAATTAGGAGAGTATAATGTGGAACGAAATTGCATCATAATGATATGATATATCCCACTCTAATAGTATAGCTTGCAATTCTGGACATCATATAGATACCAACCACAGGCCAAAGAGGGCCCACAAGGTCATAATTTTGTCTATAAAGGGCCACCAGCCATAATTGGTAGACTTACAAAGATGCATATAAAAGTTTAAAACCCTCATTTTTCTTTGTTATATATATATATATATATGGTGGTAGATGAGTTGTAGACAAGCTCTATAGCCATGCCTTAGTTGAGTAGGATTCTGTTTTTGTTGCTTCAAGATAGATAGAATTATTATTTTCTTTCCCAAGGAAAACTGTGCAATTCAAAGGATGCTTCCCCACATTAGTGTATGGCATCTCTAGTAAACCTGTTGGCATAGACTAGTGTGTCTAACCCAGGGGATTTGAATTGGGCACCTGCTGGAACAGAACTAGTCAAATGCCCAAAAACATTGGCTACAACTGGTTGAGCTAACTACTTGGAATGGCTCAGTAGATAGAATTATATTTGCATTACATCAAAAAAATAAAAATAAACTTTCTGGTTATTTTTGCAACTTGGTGATGCTTCTGTTTGCAATGTGTTTTTCCCGATGATTGATGTATGTTTGCAATCTAGTATTTTGTAAGAGATTTCTGTTTTTCATAAAGCCTATTTTTCCTTTCCAGGTGAAATACCAGCTGCGACTGCAGAAGATGTCGAGATTGCAATTAAGGCTGCACGTGTAGCTTTTAAACGAAATAGAGGAAAGGATTGGGCACGCACACCAGGTGCCTTTCGTGCTAAGTATCTGCGTGCTATAGCTGCAAAGGTATTTCAAATTGTCTGTTTGTGAATCTTGAGAACATTGCAAGCTTGCCTTAATCTCTTGTATTATTTTTTGAGAATTATGGAGATTACAGGAACACTGGATTTAGTTATGGTTCTGAGCTGTTTTTTGGTCCTTGCTGTTAAGTGCATTCGGCCCTTTTTAGGTGTGCCATGATAGTTAGTGATATTGACCATCAAAATTGACAGCTGAGCTGATCAATGTCTGAAGGGCATTGGTGAGACCTAGTTCTTGCAATAAAAAGACAATGAATTGGCCTCACTAGATTGACTAAAAAAAATGGGTCGTGTCTGATATTTGCGACTGGACTCCATTTTTATGAGCTGCGACTTTCATCATATATATGCATACGTGTGTGTGCATATTCAGGCACATAGTGAGCTTGGGTGATAAAGTAACTGATATCAAGGTGTAAACGCTTTAGGGGAAAATCTTTCAAACGTTAGCTATTTTACCAAGAAAATATAAAAAGTGGAGGATGTGAAGAGGTTCTGTGACAATAATGTAGTTAACATCTTAGAGTGGCATTTCTGTAGATAGGTCCTGTTACCGCTCAAACTCTCACTATATGGGAAAGTCTAACCATAAAGCATGAGAGTTTAGAAGCAATTACTAGGCAAGCCGCCCACTGTCACCTCGGTAGCCTCGCCCCTCACTTTAGACTAAGGAAAAGAGAATCCTAGCCTAGGGGGGTGTCCCTAAAGGTCAATCTAGCCAATTCGTTATAGCGTGGGAGTGATCTTAGCTTAGATTGATAACTTATGTGATTAACCCAATCAATCGATTTGCCTTAGGAAGTGTGCAAATAAATTGTTATATCAACCCCAAATTGAAATGTAAACCGCAAGACTTATCACCAGCAACAAGAAAGTATGGGTTTAAGATAAAACCACCAATGTATATTTACTCCAAACTTATACAATAAATGCTGGAAATGATCAAAAGAAATGTGACAACCTTGATACGAATTCGTGCTGGCCGATTTACTTAGTTTTACCACAAGAGAGTGCTCAAATATAAAATTCCAGAATTACACTTCAAAGTGTATGTGAAACATTCATAAATGAGTGTGATAACCATGTAACCTTGAGCCAAGAGAGTTATACATATGCCTGTGATATAAATTCCAGAATGCAGATTTAAGATGTGCACATAATTAAAGTAACTTCTTATAGGCCAGCATTCATATCATCGAGAAAAATGGATTATGTGTGATCTGAATTGTGTCAACAAAAAGTGCACCATAAGAGATTCTCACAATAGTTTGTTAACATTCATTGCAGAATTAAGACATCATTTTCAGATTGCAAATTTCAATTGATAATGTACCAAAACTGTAGAAACCAGCATTCACATTAGCAAGTTAAATGTAGGATGAGAGTTTAAGAGAGGCTGCAAATGCTAATTATGTTTCCACACATGTATATTTAAGATGTTGTTTCCAGAGTGCAGAGTATTAATTTCCAGCAGATTAGATTGATCATGAGTCAAAGATTGAAGGTGTCATTACTGTCCAACCAAGAAACTAAACTCAGATTTAGTTATGCAGCAAAATTTATAAGTGGCTTAGCCAACTATATCCAGAATCAATCATCATTATATGTTCTCCACCATGAGTTTAATTTATGCCAAATGAGTCATATCGCATGAACAGCAATCAAGTTCGCTGGAAAGTGTGTTGGAAACCAATTTCATTATGCTTATTCATTAGGGATTAAGGCATCCATGTGCTTCGAAGTGTTCAACCATGAAAGCATTTATCGATCATATGAATAGATCCAATGAAACAACTTAGCGTAAACACCATTAACACATTGTCATGTTCCCATTTGTTTATGTGCAAACTGTTATCACACAAACCCTCACTTCTCGAGATAAAGTCCTAAAGCTCAAGTGAGGCTTTGGTGTAACTAAGAGGGGGCCACTGTCACCTCATCAATCCTCTCCTACACTTTATGCCGGCTCTCCTCCGGCTCAAGGGGAGCTTCCTTAGGGTAGGATTGCTGAGATTTTAGGGCATTGGATTCCAACGTGATATGAAGAGTAAATCCAGCAAAATAGTTTTGAATTTGATTAAGGAAATAAGGTTGATGGAAGGACCGGAAACTAGTGCCTCTTCATTGGGCATATGGGGTCAACCAAGGCTCCTCATTCAGAAATTACAAGTGAGACTAAAATGATAATTAGGGTTGTCCTCTACAAACCCTAATAGATCACCCTAGTAGCACAACAAGTTGCAAGAAGGTCAAGGGGAAAATTCTCCACTAGAATTCCTCCAATGTCTTTGAGAAGGGATCTATCAAAAGAAGGTAGAAGAGGACGCACCACCACCACTATAGAAGTACACCACATTTGCAACCATTCACGATAAAATACCACAAGGAATTGAAGAGACCACTTACTCATCAAATCACACACAACCATTCATCCATTGAACATCCATTCATTGAGAAGCATCCACAAGATAATATCTTCATGAGAGCGCTCTAGCTAGCCTCCATAGCACAAAGAAAAAGACGAAAGTCTCCAACAGATTTTCACTTAAATGCTAAGGGATTTCTCCCCCGATCCAACCATGAGTACAAATGAAGAAGGGCATCTCTATTTATAGAGTGATGCTCACCTTCCTTTACAATAAAATATTAATATTTCATGAGCTACCCTAAAATTTAGCCTATGGAAGAGGAAAATACACTCTTTTCCAACTAACTAATCTAAAATACATTAAAAAAATCAAGTAGTCAAACCACATGTACAATGATCAAGTGAAACAAGCCCTAAATAGAAGGATGTCTCCACTAATGGAGGAAGAAAGTGGCTCCAAGGTGCAACGTCCAGCCTCCAAAGGCCTCCCAAGGTCTGTATCCTCCACGAAATCTTCAAAAAATATGCAAGCAAACCCCTCTAGGTCTCCTCCAAGTGGACTTGTGGGTCTTCAACGAGAAAATCTCCATAGACATGCGTGCAATGGTTCTTCCAAGAATGGGTGTCTTCCAACATATAAGGCTTGACCTCTTCTTTATTTCCGTACGAGTTGGAAACCATTCCTCTAATGAGTAATGTAGCTAAATCCTTAAACAAAGAAACACCTCCTTCATTGGATTCTGGTCCCCTTTTGACCATGTAACAATCCTATTATGGATATCCCAAGAGGTGGAGCGCTTCCGCAAATGGTTATTGTGCTATATTTAAAACCTCAAAGGGAACGCCTTGAATTCTCCCCTAGGGATCACAAGCAAAGCATTATGCAGCTTCCACATRGGAGTCAATAGTCAATTAGATGAAGCGTGGACCGCTTTGTTAACCCCATTTCAGAGAGAGCAAAAGCACCTAAGGAAGGGTGATTGCTCCTCAATTAATGTGTAGATTTGCTTTCAAATTTTTCTCGGGTTAAACTTCTTCTATGCTGCCAGCTCTGTTCTATATGCTGAGTATAATTTGCTGGTAACTATAAGTGCCCAAACATCAAACTGCCCTCAAAAATCTGCTACAGGTTGCAGAAGTCTGCTGATTTGCAAGCAGGGATGAGGCCATGAAAGCTCCGAGTATAACTCACAAGAAGGCACCCTCAAAACAGATCTTGTCCTTTACTACTGTTCTTCATGTGAGTTTTCTGGAGGGCCATTCTCTCTTCAGTGATCTGTTGTTTACCTTTTGCAAGGGCATCTTGTGCACTATCATCAGGTCCCTGGATCGCTCTGTTGACAGGAAAATGCTTATTTGCTTCCTTTTGCATAAAACGTCGTGTCTAGTGATACATGAGTCACAAACTAGACAAAGTAAATCACATGATTGCTGCTCCTTCAGAACTCTTCACAATCTCTATTGATGCACTGTCTTCTAAAAGCCCTCGATCAAATGATCTGATGGTTGTGTCTCATCTTCCCCTCTTATAAATTCATTCAGTCAATTGTCAAAAAAAATCTCTTCAAAAACCCATTATACTGCTGGCTGCTACAACTTTGGCTTTTTTCAGACTGTAACAACTAATGCCTAATATCATTTTCTTTCTCTTTTGCTCCAACGACTACATCATTAAACAACCACCTTCATTGCATACCACAGTCATGGTTTTTGAAGTGAATGATACTTGTGGAGCAAGCTTGATCTTCCAAAGCTTCTTGCAAAAACGCTCCCTAGATCTTACCTTTAAAATGCTTTTATTGCCGAATGCAATATCCTTCTTTGGCATAAGTTTTGTGGATACCTTAAAATTCTCAGCAACAGACTGTTGTGACAAGGCAGCAACAACTAGGAATGAGCCTAGGAAGAGAAGCCTTTTCATGAACTGATTTTGTGATTGAGCATTGAACAACATACAACCCCTTTAGGGCTAGAATCCTCATACGACCCCCACCAATCACATGTGCAAATGTAGGGGATAACACAAACCATAGAATTATTTAGTGATTAGTGAAATGCTTAGCACAATACGAATTCACCAAGATAGCAAATGATTATGTGTTTGAAGCATTCAAGTAAGTTCCACCTTAAACCATTTACTGTTCAAGTGAGAGACCAAGAAATTGAAGTGTGATCTAAGTTTAATCCACTTKCTCTAACTAGTTAGATTTGAAATAGAAGACTATCAGAAATAAATTTTCAGATCTAATAAGCCAAAMCTCTAACTCAAAAATTTAAACCAGTAAAGAGAGGTTAGGAATTAGCTTAAAATCATGAGACATTTTGAGGGTTAAGGCATCGATTTAGCTCATTTGAGTGTAACAATGCTAGATCTATGAAAAAGGTATGAAATAAGCACGTTAAATCCCACAAATTTCTCTTCTTAAGATATTATATCAGTCACACCAAGAGAAAAATGCTAATTGACTCAAGATAGAACAAAGAAAGAGGACGATTTGCAAGAAATTTAACCTTACCTAGCTAGATATGGAACTGTTAGCTCTTTAAACTTGATATAGCAATCTAATCGAAGAGATCAATTCAAATTCAGCGCTAGATTGCCAAAATAAACAAAAAAAGGAAAAATTTGGAGTTTAAAGTTTTGTGGTTGCAAAAGAGGAATGAGACCAGTGCTTTCCTCCACTTGGGCTATGGAGTCACACTTAGTCTTGCTTGAGGCTATATCCATGTGTCAAGTGTTGGGATTGCAAGCACCATTTGAGTATGCCTTGCAAGCCTCCAACCTAAGACATTTGAATATTTCAAGCTTTTGGGGAGATTGGTCCTATGTGAATCCAAATCTAAGTAATACAAGGTACACTTTATGTCTAGTCTAAAACAAGAACCTAGAAGCCTATGATGTCCAAATTCAACGCTTTAGATCTAAAGATAAATGAGTAAAAAGCATAAGGCACGAGTTAACTATACATTATAGACTTCTCCAATGTAGCATGGTGCTCCTCTATGGCTTTGTAATGGCTCCTTCCTCCAAGATACTTGCAAATAATCAAGATCTTCGTATTTTCCCTAGATAAATACCTCAAACAAGACAAGAATTTCAAAATAGCTTAGATAAATTTTAGACAAGAGTCTTTCCAATTATTGTCCAATATCTTACAAATGAGTGAGAGGCTTCTTTATATAGGAAGAGAGCCTAACAATCCCATGAATACAAAATGATAGATCTATATCCTCCTAGCCCAAAAATAACATCTCTCCAACAAATTAGAGAGGATATGGTCAAGATACAATAAAATAATAAGGGCTAGTACAAAACAATTCCTCAAGAAGATGGGCGCCCTCCAAACTATGGTCAAATACCACCATGATCAAGTAAAAATGGTCCAAGAAGAGGTGTACCCTCCAAAAAGTGAGCTAACCAACTCATAATGGTCAAATGTGTGGACAAAATAGCTCAAGAAGTGTGCCCTCCTAGAAGTGTGCTAACCAACTCAACCAAGTCAAAAAGATGAGTGTGCTCCACTAGAAGATATCTACCAACTAGCATGTGTGGCACAAGAGGACAGGTGCTCCAATAAATGATGGCATGTGCGACACAAGAAGACAAATGCTCCAATGCATGTGTGGTCAAATCAAGACATAACCAACTCAACAACCTTAGGAAATGGTCGAAATGAGTGTAACAACCTCTCAACCAACTCTAACCACTATTACTACCTCAGTCATGTGGACAAAAAGGTACAACAAGCTCAACAAATCCACATGTGTGGGGAAATTCCTCCAAGAAGACAAGTACACCCTCAAGAGGTGATCTAGGTGGCATACATGATGATGTGGAGTCCCTGTCACATTGTCCAATGCTTGTCATGGATCCCAATACAGTGACACGTATCCCAATGGATGTACATATATCCTAATGCAGATACATGGATACCAATGTAGTGTCATGTATCCCAAGAAAAGGGCACAGATCTAATTGAAAATATATATGCCTGTATGTTGGTTCATAGATCTCAAGGTAGTATCATGGATCCAAGAGAAAGTACACAAATCTCAAGGCATAGTACATGGATCCCAAGGCATAGATGCCACCCTTGATGCAAGTACATGGATCCCAATGCAAGGCACCCACCTATAATAATGACTCATGTCTCAATATACGTGTCATTAGGTAGCAAACATAGAAGTGCTTTCTTCTAACTTTTCTATAACTCATTTAACTTTCACACTTTAGGCTAAGTTCAACCATGGTGGGGACAACACCTCTATTACATGTGACACTCCTAAGACTAAGAAGTATGTCCTAGATTGCTAAGTTAGAAGTAGGTAATGTGATGAATAATGTGCGGAAGGGGAAAAGGGAAACTTCATGAATTGACCTTCATAGTCATGTATGATGTGTAGGTCTTCTTTGGCTAGCTTCCAAGAGATAGGGGTCTTCATTTCTTCCATGATGGCCTTTTGATCCAAAGTTAGTGCTAAATGCTTCGAAAAAACCACTAATTTGGATTCTTATAACAAGCTTCTCAATTTCCCGCAATTTCATTAAAAATTGGCCTAATTAATTAAAAATTAGTATTTAAAAACTCAAATTTAAGATAATAACTGAAATAACATAGGCAATACTCAACAAATTGATAACGGAGTTTACCCATATGGGCTACATCTTCGGGTTTGCTTCAAATGACGAACCGATCCATTAAGAAGGATGCAAAGTACATTATTACACCTCTTTACATCAAATAATGGCCTTCAATTTGCCAAAAACAGTCTTTGATGTCCTCTAGGAAGATAATAACACATGTTACCTGACCTTCAATGGCTTCTTCCTGCAATAAAATGAACACAAACTTGCTTATGCTACCGAATAAAGGGATTTCTGTTGCCGATCTATAAGAGTGCATTGTTTGTTCTTTGAACTGAATTGAGATCTCCTCTGCATGACTTGAATCTAGATTTGAGATAGACCATCAACTTGCAAAGAGGAGAGATTAGTGGCTACCGTTTTTTGGGTATTGTGTTTGACATAAGTAAAGAACCCCATGATCAAATTGCTCTATTACAGAGATCGTGTACATTTCGCAGGTAATGGAAGATGGAATTCCAAAGGCACGATTTGCAACAATGACCACAAAAAACGTGATCTCCAACAATCAACATGCAAATCTCTAACACAGATGACAAACAATGAGCGGCATAAATGCTTGGAAGGTGTCTTTCTTCTTGTACCACACGGTCCTTTTTCGTTGTTGTGTCTCTTGAAAACTGGTGGCTCTCTTAGCCTTGACACCAAGGCTCTCTTTGGATGGCGAGTTAGAGTTCGATTCTTTCTACAAATGTCAGTTCCCCCCCTGTTTCTGAAGCGTGGATCTATCTATATAGTCTACTGTTCGAATATGAAGCTATATATCGATCTAAGAATCAATTTGAGATGTCGAGATCTGAATAGAAGAAGATATGAAAAGCCAAGTTTGCACATAGATTGATAAGATCTACAAACAAAAATCATGAGGATGACTATTCAAAGGTGCATGGGTGACACATGAAGCCATGTGTTGCATTGCTTGGTTGGCATGATACGTGAAAGGGTTAAAATAACTTTCAAATCCTTTTTTAAAATCGAACTCCATGGAATTATCCCACATTGCTTGGGATTTGGGTAAACATAAACAATGTCCACACCCTTTGAATTGGATATGGAAAGTCTTGGGTGCTAATCCTTTGCAAAGATTTGAGACCATCTGATCGGATCAATTGTAGGGATCCTCTTGGATCGCCTTCATGAGGATCAGCTAGGCTTAAAATTACCACCTCAACATTGTTTTGTACTACCCCTTCTTTCTTTGCCTTTTTCTATATGTTTTCCTTTCTTTCTTTCTTCATTTCTTAGTCCTTTCTTTGGATATGCATTATTAAGCATAAGACTTAGGGGTAAGGACCTTTTAGTGAAGTGGCATAG
>SNQJ01S0023565.1:89016-100998 GCA_010110895.2 Picea sitchensis | reverse complement strand
TCTACCGGCTGAAACTTCGACAGGAGGTCAGTAAGTATATTAGGTCCCGCACTGCCTGCACTATTACCAAACCGACCACTAAGAAACATGGCTTGTACACCCCTCTTCCTACTCCTGACAGGCCATGGGAATCCATCTCAATGGAATACCTGTCAGGCCTCTCGTCCACTAAGTGTGGAAAGGACTGTGTTTTTGTGGTTGTTGATCACTTTTCTAAGATGGCGATTCTGGTTGCCTGCAAGAAGAGCATCACAGTAGAGGCCACTTCCAAGCTCTTCTTTGAATGAGTCTGGGTAAATTTTGGAATCCCACAAACCATTGTCTCAGATCGGTACAGTCGATTTTTCATCACATTCTAGTCAAGCCTCTGGTCACTGCTGGACACCAAGCTCACCAAATCCACGGCCTTCCACCCCCAGGTAGATGGCCAAACTGAGGTTGTAAATCGAATGATTGTGTATATCCTTCGCATGTATAATTCAAATAACCCTTGCACATGGGATGAGAGCCTTCCCTATGTCCAACATATCTACAACCAAGCTCTTCATAGCTCAACCGGCCACAACCCCTTTCAAGTGGAGTTGGGATTCCAACCATTAGGTCCCATAGATGTTTCACTTCCCCTTGCGGTCACCTCGACCGACTCATCTCCTTCTCCAACTGAAGCTGACAAAGCCACCTGGTTCCCTAAGTGGATCCAACACATCTTCCAACAGGTTCAGGATATCCTACATAAGTCCAATGACAAGTACAAACAGCGCCATGATCAACATCGGGTGCCACACAAGTTTCAGGTGGGAGACAAAGTTTGGTTGCACTTGCAGAAAGAACACCTTAAACGACCCCATCGGAAGATTCACCCACTCTGTTATGGGTCATACACTATCACCAAGGCCATGGGGGATAATTATTTTGAGCTCAACATTCCTCCTTTCCTTGGCCTGCACCCAGTGTTCAATGTGGATCTCCTTCGTCCTTATTTCCCACCATTATTGGATACCTCAGAAGTAGCAGAACAGCTGACACCCACAGACCTCAACCCTGACTGCATACAATAGAAATCCAATGATCATATTGTGGACACACATATCAAGGGCACTCGACAACAAAGGATCCATCTTTATCGAGTCATCAAAGCAGGGAAGCTCCTGCACCAAGGCAAGTGGCTCACACGGGGCCAAATTCAGCATAAATTTCCTCATTTCATGGGGGACCTCAATGAAATGGATACCATTTATTCCTAAGGAGAGAGGATTGATCCAGATGGATATCGATGGCCACCCACCTTTTCCAGCTGGCTCAAAACAATTTTCTGACAATTTTGGCAATTTACTATTTTTAGTAGTTTTAACTTCCGGGGCCATTTTGAGGGCCTAAATGAAGGTTTTTCAGCATCGATCTCCTCAACTACAATTGAAGGGATTATTGAGCCCCCAAAATTAATCTCCTCGACGATACCTTTCCAACGAGCTATCACACGCCTAAAACGAAGATCGTATGCAAAGATTGTGACCCGGGGAAGTTGATGTACTAACTTACCCAAACGGGGCCCACATGACTTTTGGTGCTTCATCTCCTAGGGTTAGGTTTTTGGATGTCTAGGGTTTTGGAATTATTTTTTATTTTTAAAAATTCATTCAGAGCCTCATCATAATCATCTTCTTGTGAATGCGCACAACTGTCACATCTATTCTCAGATATAAGCCGCCACCATTCCAGCAAGCTTGTTTTCGCTGGATTTTACAGTTTCGGCTTATTTCGTTATTGAATAGAAAACCAGTTTTATTGTATCTTTGTTATTTTTTGTTAATCATCTATTAACAATCGGTATTCATTTTGTTCTGCTCATAAAATCTAGATCAGTGGTATCAGAGCGGCCTACTCCTTGTCGTCTTAATGCATGTCCCCAACGAGGTTGGAGTACAAAGAATTGGGTCTCGAGCTTGTTTCTATTGAAGAACGAAGCTCTCGCACGCCCAAGTGACCTCTCATGGCAGGAGAAAATAAATATGATGGGACAAAATATCCTTTCAAACTGTTGATTGAGGAATCCCTCACGCAACATAGGAACGAGATGATGGATAGTTTTGTGCAAATCCTTCGGCAACTACCAACAAGCGATGTATCTTCTTCGAGCGGAGGCGTCGCCCCCTTCAAAGAACAAATAAACTTTGATATTCCTAAATTTGAAGGTCTTATAGATGCAGATGTTGTAGACAAGTGCTTGAATCTACTGGAAGGGTATTTTTCTCCCCATAACTTTTTGACTAGAGAAATGATTACTTTTGCGCTCCTCAAAGCCATTCCCCATGTCAATGATTGGTGGGAAACTTTCTGTGAGAAAAATGAAACAAAGGAAACCTCATTATTTTCAGTCACGACCACCTGGGAATCCTTCAAGTATGCTATTAAGGAACAATACTACCATGTTGGAAGCTATGATGACCTGTATACCAAATGGACCACACTGCGGCAAGAAAGAGACCAAGCAGTGCCAGATTTCACAAATATCTTCCATACCTTGCGCACCAAGCTGGGTATCAAATATTTGGAGCAACATATGGTGCTCAAACATCACGGTACTCTACATACAGACCAAAATGGAATTTCTTGACATCTCATCCTTGGGCGCGGCCTATCGATATGTCGTCAAAATTAAGCAGAAGCTCAAACAAAAGACGCGAAAAATTTGGCCTGGGAACCCCTCACAACAAAATCTAGGAAAGGGCGGCCCCAACCCATGGAACAAAGGATAGTGTAAATATGGATAGCATCAGGACAACCAGTCCAAGCCGCAAGGAAATAAGGACACTAGAAAGACAAAGAAAGATGCTGGGAATTGGTGCGACTTCCATAAGAGCCCTTGGCCTAACACTATCGACTACCGCTCAAAGCCGTCGCTGGTGGCCGAAGTCAAAGCCTCTCAATCAGATGCGGATTCTGACTCTGATCCTGAACCAGAAAGGAGAAGATGGATCATTGATGTGGAACCCAGTGCCACCGTTGCCACCAGCAAGCTCCAGCCTGGTGAACCAGACGAGCCAGAAGAAGGAGAGTTCCTCCTCCATTCACAGATGTGGGTAAAAGGCACCCCGTTGCACTTCATTGTTGATAGTGATAGCCAGAAGAACCTCATCTCAGCAGAGATCGTCAAGCGGCTGGCCCTACCAACAACACCACACCCACATCCCTACACCATTGGATGGCTATGCCAAGGAAGCAATCTCCGCGTCAGCCAACAGTTTCGATTGTCGTACGACAATTAGCCCTTCAAAGACGAGGTATTGTCTAATGTTTCTCCTCTCGAATTTTGTGATGTTCTTTTTGGCCAACCTTATTTATGGAAATGTCATGTTTTATATGAGTCTATGCCTTGTAGTGTTATTATTACTTTGAACAGGAAATTGTACAGGATACCTAAGGCAGACCCACCTAGTGTTATTTCCTTGATCTCTGCTAAGAAATGCAGGAAGGTCATCTCTTAGATGAGGAAGTGTGTCTTCTTCGTGATTCTCTCTCAAAATATGCAAAAGATCACAGCCACATCTAGGGTCTCTACGTTCAACCTGTCCACATAGCATAAGCAAGTAGATAAGGTCGTGGAAGAATACTCAGATATCTCCTCCTCACCTACAGAGGTACCCTTGCACTGCCAGGTCAGGCAACCCATCGATCTGACCCCTGGCACATCGCTGCCCAATGGGCCAGCCTATCACCGCTCTTTATTAAAGAATGAGGAGATCAAGCGACAGATCCAAGAACTTCTCCACAAGGGGCACATCCGTCCTAGCTCATCACCTTGAGGGAGCCCAATCATGCTGGTACAGAAGAAAGATGGAACTTGGTGACTCTGTATTGATTACCGGGCTCTGAATAAAATCATAGTAAAAAATCGGTACTCGAATCCCCGAATCGATGACCTCCTTGATCCACTCATGGGGGCCAAATACTTCATTAAGATTGATCTAAAGTATGTCTACCACCAAGTCCTGATAAAACACACAGATTTCTAGAAGACCGCCTTCAAGTCAAAGGAAGGCATTTTTGAATGGTTGGTCATGCCCTTTGGTTTGACAAATTCTCCAGCCACTATTGCCAAACCAACCAATAAGAAATAGGGCCTGTACACCCCTCTTCCTACTCCTGACAGGCCATAGGAATCCATCTCAATGGACTACATGTCGGGCCTCCCATCCACCAAGTAGGGAAATGACTGTGTTTTTGTGGTTTTTGATCGCTTTTCTAAGATGGCGATTATGGTTGCGTGCAAGAAGAGCATCACAGCAAAGGCCACTGCCAAGATCTTCCTTGAACGAGTCTGGGTACATTTTGGAATCCCACAAACCATTGTCTCATATCGGGACAGTCGATTTCTCAACACATTCTGGTCGAGCCTCTGGTCATTGTTGGACACCAAGCTCACCAAATACATGACCTTCCACCCCCAGATAGATGGCCAAAACGAGGTTGTAAATCGAATGATTGTGCATATCCTTTGCATGTATAATTCAAATAACCCTCACACATGGGATGAGAGCCTTCCCTATGTCCAACATAGCTACAACTGAGCTCTTCATAGCTCAACTGGCCACAACCCCTTTCAGGTGGGGTTGGGATTCCAACCATTGGGTCCCATAGATGTTTCACTTCACCTTGCAGTCACCCCAACCGACTCATCTCCTACTCCAACTGAAGCTGAAAAAGTCACCCGATTCATTGAGCAGATCCATCACATCTTCCAAGAGGTCCAGGATATCCTACAGAAGTCCAATGAAAAGTACAAGCAGCGCCATGATCATCATCGTGTGCCACACAAGTTTCAGGTGGGTGACAAAGTTTGGTTGCACTTGGAAAAAGAATGCCTTACAGGACCCCATTGGAAGCTTCGTCCAATCCATTATGGGGCGTACACTATCACCAAGGCTATGGGGGATAATTCTTTTGAGCTCAACATTCCTCCTTTCCTTGGCCTGCAAGTTGTGTTCAACGTGGATCTCCTCCGCCCTTATTTCCCACCATTATTGGACACCTCAGAAGTAGCAGAACACCTGACACCCATAGAGCTCAACCCTGACTACATACAATAGGAATCCAATGATCATATTGTGGAAACACAAATCAATGGAACTCGGCAACAAAGGATCCAGCTTTATTGAGTCCTCAAAGCAGGGCAACTCCTGCACCAAGGCAAGTGGCTCACCCGGGGCCAAATTCAGCAGAAATTTCCTCATCTGATGGGGGACCTCAATGCAATGGATACCATTGCTTCCTAAGGAGGGAGGATTGATCCATATGGATATCGATGGCCACCCACCTTTTCCAGCTATCTCAAAACAGTTTTATGAGAATTTTGGCAATTTACTATTTTTAGCTATTTTAACTTCCGGGGCCATTTTGAGGGCCTAAATGAAGGTTTTTCAGGATCGAGATCCTCAATGATAGTTGAAGCCATTATTTATCCCTGAAAATTAATCTCCTCAACAATACCTTTCCAACAGGCTATCACACGCCTAAAACGGAGATCATATGCAAAGGTTGTGACCCCGGGAAGTTGATGTACTAACTTACCCAAACGAGGTCCACATGACTTTTGGCGCTTCATCTCCTAGGGTTAGCTTTTTGGATGTCTAGGGTTTTGGAATTCTTGTTTATTGTAAAAATTCCTTCATATCCTCATTGTAATCATCTTCTTGTGAATGCGCGTAGCCGTCACATCTCTTCTGAGAGATAAACCACCACCATTCCAACAAGCTTGTTTCCGCTGCATTTTACAATTTCAGCTTATTTCATTATTGAATAGAAAACCAGTTTTACTGTATCTCTGTTATTTTGTGTTAAGAATCTGTTAATAATTAGTAGTCATTTCGTTCTACTCATAAAATCCGGATCAGTGGTATCAGAGCGGTCTGCTCCTTGTTGTCTTAATGCATGTCCCCAACGAGGTTGGAGTACAAAGAGTTGGGTCTCGAGCTTGTTTCTCTTGAAGATAGAAGCTCTCGCACGCCAAAGCGACCTCTCATGGAAAGAGAAAATAAAGATGATGGGACATGAGATCCTTTTGAACTGTTGATTAAGGAATCCCTCACACAATAGAGGAACGAGATGATGGATAGTTTTGTGCAAATCCTTCGGCGGCTACCAACAGGCGACACATCTTCTTCGAACGGAGGCGTCGCCCCCTTAAAGGTACAAATAAACTTTGTTCTTCTTATATTTGAAGGTCATATAGATGTAGATGTTGTAGAAAAGTGGTTGAATATACTGGAAGGGTATTTTTTTTCCATAACTTTTCGAATAGAGAAAAGATTACTTTTGTGCTCCTCAAAGTCATTCCCCATGTCAAAGATTGGTGGGAAACTTTCCGTGAGAAAAATGAAACAGAGGAAACCCCATTATTTTCAGTCACGGACACCTAGGAATCCTTCAGGGATGCTATTAAGGAACAATACTACCCTGTCGAAAGTTATGATGACTTGTATACCAAATGGACCACACTACGGCAAGAAAGCGACCAAGTAGTGCCATATTTCACAAATATCTTCCATACCTTGCGCACCAAGATGGATATCAAATATTAGAAGCAACATATGGTGCTCAAGTATCATAGTGCTCTGCATAGATACATCTAGACCGAAATGGAATTTTTGGACATCTCATCCTTGGGGGCAGCCTACCGATATGTCGTCAAAATCGAACAGAACCTCAAACAAAAGAGGCGGCAATTTGGGCCTGGGAACCCCTCACAACAAAAGATGGGAAAGGGAAGCCCCAACCCACAGAACAAAGGACATAGTAAATATGGATAGTAACAGGTCAACCAGTCCAAGGCACAAGGAAAGAAGGACACCGGAAAGATAAAGAAAGATACCGGGAAGTGGTGCGACTTCCATAAGAGCCCTTGGCATAACACTTCCGACTTCCGCTAAAGCAGTCACTGGTGACTAAAGTCAAAGCCTCCAAATTAGATGTGGATTCTGACTCTAAGCTAGAACCAAAAAGGGGAATATGGATCATTGACATGGAACCCAGTGCCACCGTTTCTACCACCAAGCTCCAGCCTATTGAACCAGACAAGCCAGAAGAAGGAGAGTGCCTCTTCCATTCACAGATGTGGGTAAAAGGCACCTCGCTTCACTTCATCATTGATAGAGGTAGACAGAAGAACCTCATCTCAGTAGAGGTCATCAAGTGTCTAGCCCTACCAACAATGCCGCACCCACAACCCTGCACCATTGGATGGCTCCACCAAGGAAGCGATCTCCGCGTCATCCAATAGTGTCGAATGTCGTACGACATCAAGCCCTTAAAAGACTAGGTACCTCTCGAAGTTTGTGATGTTCTTTTGGGCCAATTTTATTTATGGAAATGTCATGTTGTATATGAGTCTAGGACTCGTAGTGTTATTATTACTTTGAACAGGAAATTGTACAGGATACCTGAGGCAATCCCACCTAGTGTTATTTCTTTGATCTTTGCTAAGCAATGTAGAAAGGTCATCTCTCAAACGGGGAAGTTTGTCTTCTTCATGATTCGCTCTCAGAATAAGCGAAAGATCACAGCCACATCCAGGGTATCTGTGACCGACCTCTCCACATAGAAGAAGAAAGTAGATAAGGCCGTGGAAGAATACTCGGATATCTTCTCCTCACCTATAGGGGTACCTCTTCACTGCCAGGTCAAGCACCCCATCGATCTGACCCCCGATGCACCGTTTCCCAATGGGTCAGTCTATTGTCGCTCTTTATTAGAGAATGAGGAGATCAAGCGATAGATCCAAGAAATTCTCCACAAGGGGCACATCCATCCCAACTCATCACCTTACGGGATCCCAATCGTGATGGTACAGAAGAAAGATGGAACTTGGCAACTCTATATTGATTACCGGGCTCTGAATAAAATCACAGTCAGAAATAGGTACCCAATTCCCCGAATCGATGACCTCCTTGATCAACTCACGGGGGCCAAATATTTCAGTAAGATTGATCTAAAGTCTGACTACCACCAGGTTCCAATAGAATAGACATATGTCTGGGAGACCACCTTCAAGTCAAAGGAAGGCCTTTTTGGATGGTTGGTCATGCCCTTTGGTTTTACAAATGCTCTGGCCACTTTCATGAGGATAATGGATGATATCATGCAGCCATTCACCAATACGTTTGTAGTGGTGTATATGGATTACATTCTAATTTACAGCAAGACTTGGGCCAAACACTTGCAGCATATTCAGAAGGTTCTGCACACCCTGCGGCAGCACAAGCTATACGCCAACTTGGAAAAATGATCCTTCGACATGGAGAAGGTCCATTACCTGGGCTACATCATTTATCAGCATGGAATACATATGGATCTAGTCAAGATCCAAGTCATCCATGACTGGCCAGCCCCAACAACACTCACTGAGCTTCAGAGCTTCTTAGGCCTTGCCAATTTCTATCGCAGGTTCGCGTTGGGATTCTCCCATATTGCATGGGCCCTCAGCCAAATAAACACGAGTTCGGTCCCAACAACAAGCATTCGACGATTTGAAGCAGTTCTTGTGCTCAGCCCCATTACTTTCACTACCAGACCTGCATCATCCCTTTGATCTAGAGATAGATGCTTCAGACTATGATGTGGGCGTCGTTCTCACTCAGCACGGCCACCCTGTGTCCTATCATAGTGAGACACTATCAGATATTGTCCGTAAGTACCCTACTTACAAAAAATAAATGTACTCCATTGTGCAAGCCTGTTTCCAGTGGAGACATTACATTCTTTGGAAGGAGACAGTCATCCACACTGATCATAAGCCATTGCAGTTCATGCAGACATAAGGAAAATTGCAAAATGACCGCCATCAAAAGTGGTCCACATACTTGCAGCAATTCCACCTCAACATCAAGTATAAAATAGGAAGCACCAATCGCATCGCTGATTGCCTCAGCATACCTCCAGTTGCGACACTCACCATGGTGATAGAATCTTGCGGCCATGATACATATGGATGGCCTCAACTCTATGAGACAGATCCTGACTTCGCCACCACCTACCAAATGTTGGGTGCAAACACAGTGGTCGATAATTTCCATCTTCAGGATGGGTTGTTGTGTCGTATGGGCCATATCTGTGTTCCATCAAGTGAGCGAGAGAATATTATATTGGAATCCCACTACAGTTGAGTGGCACGACACTTCGGTGTCGAAAATATAGTGGCGATGCTATAGAAACATTTCTACTATCCGAAAATTCGACAGGAGGTCAACAAGTATATCAGGTCCTGCACTGCCTTCACTATTGCCAAACTGACCACTAAGAAACAGGGCATGTAAACCCATCTTCCTACTCCTGACAGGCCATGGGAATCCATATCAATGGACTACATCTTAGGCCTCCCATCCACCAAGCGGGGAAATGACTGTGTTTTTGTGGTTGTTGATCACTTTTCTAACATGGGGATTCTAGTTGCCTACAAAAAGAGAATCACAGCAGAGGCCACTGCCAAGATCTTCTTTGAACGAGGCTGGGTACATTTTGTAATCCCACAAACCATTTTCTCAAATTGGGACAGTCGATTTCTCATCACATTCTGGTCGAGCCTCTGGTCACTGCTGGACACCAAGCTCACCAAATCCACAGCCTTCCACCCCCAGACAGATGGCCAAACCGAAGTTGTAAATCGAATTATTGTGCATATCCTTCACATGTATAATTCAAATCACCCTCGCACATAGGATGAGAGCCTTCCCTATGTCCAACATAGCTACAACCGATATCTGCATAGCTCAACTGGCCACAACCCCTTTCAGGTGGGGTTGGGATTCCAACCATTGGGTCCCATAGATGTTGCACTTCCCCTTGTGGTCACCTCGATCAACTCATCTCCTGCTCCAAATGAAGGTAACAAAGCCACCCTGTTCATTAAGCAGATATAGCACATCGACCAATATGTTCAGGATATCCTACATAAGTCCAAGGACAAGTACAAACAATGCCATGATCAACATCGGGTGCCACACAAGTTTCAGGTGGGCGACAAAGTTTGGTTGCACTTGCAGAAAGAGCGTCTTACAGGACCCCATCGGAAGCTTCACCCACTCCGTTATATGCTGTACACTATCACCAAGTTCATGGGGGATAATGATTTTGAGCTCAACCTTCCTTCTTTCCTTGGCCTGCACCCAATGTTCAACATGGATCTCCTTCACCCTTATTTCCCACCATTATTGGACACCTCGGAAGTAGTAGAACAACTAACACACACAGAGCTCAACCCTGATAGCATACAACATGCATCCAATGATCAGATTGTGGACACACATATCAAGGGCACTCAACAACAAAGGATCCATTTTTATCGAGTCGTCAAAGTAGGGAAGCTCCTGCACCAAGGCAAGTGGCTCACCCGGGGCCAAATTCAGCAGACATTTTTCTCATCTGATGGGGGACCTCAACGCAATGGAGACTATTTATTACTAAGGAGGGAGGATTGATCTAGATGGATATCAGTGGCCACCCACCTTTTCCATCTAATTCAAAACAATTTTCTTACAATTTTGGCAATTTACTATTTTTAGCAGTTTTAACTTCCGGGGCCATTTTAAGGGCCTAAATGAAGGTTTTTAGGGATCAATATACTCAATTATATTTAAAGGAATGACTGAGCCCCAAAAATGAATATCCTCAATGATACCTTTCCAATGGGCTATCACACGCCTAAAACGGAGATCGTATGCAAAAGTTGTGACCCCGGGAAGTTGATGTACTAACTTACCCAAACGAGGCCCACATGACTTTTGGTGCTTCGTCTCCTAGGGTTATGTTTTTGGATGTCTAGGGTTTTGGAATTATTTTTTATTGTAAAAAGGCCTACAAAGCCTCATTCTAACTGTCTTCTTACAAATTTGCGCAACCTTCACATCTCTTCTCAAAGATAAGCCGCCACCATTCCAGCAAGCTTGTTTCCGCTCCATTTTACAGTTTCAGCTTATTTTGTTATTGAATAGAAAACCAGTTTTATCGTATCTCTGTTATTTTATGTTAAGCATCTATTAAGAATCTCTATTCATTTTGTTCTTCTCATAAAATCCGTATCAACTCATCACTTCACTTTATTATTTACATTCTAAAATCTCTTAAACCACTTTGACTACTTTGACCTTTTGGGGCTTCTAGATGACATATGAGGGTCCTCCAACTTCGTAAGGCCATAACTCTCAAATCGTGAGGAGTTATATGACATTCCACGTACCCCAAGAAATGGCATGACATGTAATATCCATATAGAATATTATTACCTACAAATATATCAAAACGCTTACCATTATCCATCAAACAAACTTGGGTCCATTACCCAAACCTGGGTTCTCCAACTTCTCATGGCCATAACTCTCTAACCGTGAGGAGTTATGTGACGTTCCACATACCACCGAAAATGGAATGACATGTAATATCCATATATAATAGTTTTACCTTAAAATATATTAAAACTCATACCATTATACATGAAACGACCTTGGGTCCATTACCCAAACCTTTGTGCTACCGGTATTGAATTGATGGAAACACTCTGATGCAATACTAAAATCATTTCATGCAATACTGAATTCATATAACTCATGCTCCCTCTATAACCATACCTCTATCCTCTGCATCTCTGTGATCACTTCTCCCCCTGGAATCATGCCTCTATCCTCTACATCTGATCAATCTCTCCCCCTTTATCATCAATGGAAAATGTATATTTCCATCCGGGGCTGCTACCCCTAACTGAATTGTCCTCTTTATGGTGCTTCCTCATGTACATCTAAGACATATAAGATAAGAATTCAAAAGAATTCATTTTGGAGTAGAAATAACTCTGAGTCTCTGGTGAAGATGCTCAAAGGATTCTTGTGGAAGTGGTTTTGTAAAGATGTCTGCCACTTGTTATTTTGTGCCCACATACTCAACTCTGATGTTCTTTTCTACAACCTGTTCTCGTAGAAAGTGATACTTGATTGGAAT
>SNQJ01S0023565.1:64258-85460 GCA_010110895.2 Picea sitchensis | reverse complement strand
AGGTCAAGTCATCATATGTTTGGTTGTTTTTGCGCATTCTATTAAGAATTGCAATGAATGTTTCATCTGTCTGGCGCATTGTAGTATGCAACTCAAAGAATTTAATATTGTCTCTCTAGAATTCATGGGTCATTGTTTCCATGTTAACGATAGGTTGTTCAAATATCAAAGAATCTTGGATGGGTTGTGCCTGGTAAAGATCGCCACAGAATATCATGTCAATGTTTCCAAAGTATTTGGTCTGCACATGTTTTATACTTCTTATCCGGTTGTCAATGGAATACAAGAAGTGACTGCCAATCAAAGATGCTTTATCTATAAAGAAAAGTTGGAGTTCCTCATAAATCTTAGATAATGTATCCAACATTTCCTTGCTAAGTGGAAGAAACTGTGACTTGTTAAAAGGCATTAAAAATGCAGAGTGGATTGTTGTTCCACCAGCATTGTGTGCATCTTTTCCTTTGTATGCAACTATTAGGCCCTTTAGTTTCATAGGATCAGAGCAATTATTTGAATCATAGATTCTTATAAGAATTTGGAACAATGCTTTAGTGTGAATGTCTTGCATTTTCCTGCTCCTCCTGTAGGGAACACGTGCACAAGACTATTCATGTTCAACCATTTTTTAAGGGAAATGTCCTTTACAATTGTTTGTTGTTCGCGATTCAACAGACGTCTTATTCTGTGGTATTCATTATTTTCAATTAGGAAAGGATGTTTTGTAACTTGAAAACCAAGGTTGATACGTTTTTCACTTTTAGCCGCTAGAGGACGAGGAAAATACGCTTATAAGTCATAGGACTCGGAAGGAGTTCTGGTTGTTTTTGGGTTTTTTAATGTCTCATCATGATTGCCAGGGTTTTCTAGGTCATTAAGTGCAACTTCTAGATCACCCCATGTTGGATTAACATTGTTGGTAAATCTAGCTTCATTGATATGCACTATAGTCTCAAAGGCAGCATACATAGCCTCCCATGTAGAGAAGTTATGTATTAATGTCTCTTCGTTTTCATGGAACGGAACGTACAACAACAGTTTTTCTCTACAATAGTTTTCATAGTCACAATGTTTATTGTATTTGAAAAACCATATAACAGAGGGTTTTTTTCTTTTTGATATGGGTGTCCCATTTTTTTTGTAATGCGATACGAATTCTGCTAAGAAGATATGCCTAATAGGAGATGGACGTTGGATGTAATAATCAATAATAGAGCGACATATGACGTCCTCTGAATTGTCAGGTTCTTGTTGCAGCAAAACTGGTGGTTTAAGCATAAATGTGTGTTTTTCAAGTGGAGATGTGTTTATGAAGACACATTTCCTTGAACTACAAGTAAGGGGAAAAGAAAGGGAAATGTGAATTGCTTGTTGAGAAGACATTTGTTGAAGATTAAGAAATGTATTGCCAAGAGTGTGTATCATTTGTATGACATCAATATGACTTCGTTCATGTTCTTTGCATATTTTTCTGAATGCAGATGTCATAGATTTGTCAATCTTCGTCATATATGAGGTGCGGTAGGATGCTACATCATATGCATTCAGCACATACTCTGCATCTGTATTTGCTTTCCACATAACTGGCATGTCCTTGGAGAAACTGTTGTTCCAAATATGCGAGATTTTTTGTTTAAGGAAAAGTGTTGGTTGCCTAAGCATTATTTGTATGGCTTGGATGTACTCATCTTCTGATAGAGTTACCTGTGTCAAGAAGGCATCAAAGCTCATCATTTCATCAAATCCTCCTTTTTCTAGAAATGTGAACAAGGATTTAGATTTCTTAACAACAACACTATCCTCTAAACTAACTGTCTCTATGATTCTTGTAGCTCTCATTGGCGGAACGGGAAAATTGTATCTGCAATGCGAGCTTTTTTGTTTTCTACAACTTCTTGTATGGCAATGTCTATGGACTTTCGTAAGGTCTGGTTCCAAATGATCTGTATTGCATGTTATGTGTTTATCCACAAATCGTTTGATCTCTGAATTCTTATAAGCTCCATAGACTGGTGCACCCTCTATCCACAACAGTGTGTGGTCATGCTCATTTCCCCTATTCTGGAATTCAGTCACAAAAAAGTAGTCCGATATTTTTCCAAAAAATGTTTCATCATGGCATATCAATTGTCTCAAATAATTTATTCTATGTATATAGTATCGAGTACATGTCACCGGGTCTTTTCTTATGAGGTAGTCAATGTCGTTATTTTCCAGTGTATCAGTTTTTTTTTTACGTTTCCTGTTACTATGCAGGTCAGAAACGACAGCCACCAATGGATCCCAGTAATGCTCTGCACTTGTAAATGTGATGAAAAATGTTGGCAGCCTCAATTGCCGAATCATTGCAAAAAAAAAAATTGTTTTGTTGCAAATAGTCAAGAGAGGTGTGGATGTTCTTGAAATCTATGTATCCAATATCAGATTTCAGAATTTTTTCTAGGTTTACTTTGTACTTCACATCCTTGGCCAACAAATTTCTTCCTTGTAACTGGCCTTTTCTTATTCGGACCCACATGCAGGATAGAACTTGCTCTATTATTATGCGCATTGTTTTGAAAAATAAATTTGTTATGTGATAGGAGAAGTAACCGCTTGAATGTAGTAGCTCCCATCGAACTATTTTATGATAACTAAATCATTTTGTAATATCAATGTCACGTGGATCTCCGTAGAACGGTGTTGGAAAGTTCATTTCCTCAGCGAATTTGTCCTTGAATATTCCAAGTGGACGTTGCCCCTCGCCAAGTGCGATTTTGACAATTTTGTCTTGCAAGTCACGAATGCATTGTGAATCAGTGAATCCATGGACCAATGTTTCAGCAGGTGTTTCAGTCTCTGATTCATCACTTGTATCAGAATCACTAGGATTTTCGAGAGTCTCTGCAGAGTTGTCATGTTCTTCTGCGAGAACATTGTTCTAGTTGGCATTTATACAAATGTTCTCTGCTTTGTACAACGCCTTGGAACATATTTCCTTTAATGCTTTCATAACAACATACACACGCACTTTTCCTGTCTGATACACATTTTTGTATTGCAAGCATCTTTTCATAGCCACAGCGATTGTAATTGTATTGTTAATGAATTGTGGCAATGATTTTTGCACAACATATAGGTGAACATGCACATTAATAATTGATCATGTTAAGCCCAGCTGGGGTTGCTTATAGCCCCAAGGTATGATTTGAGCAAATGCAATTCGCAGAGAGACAAGTCTCTCCTCAAGTTCTGTAAGTGCACTTACATCTGCTAGTGGTGTATTACATCTTATTCGGTCAGAGGTTGCAAACTATGGCAGTTTTCCATTTTCAAGCGATCGTTTGCATGGAAGACAAACTTTCTCACTGGAAAACGGTTTATCATGGGTTGTCATCCAGAGGTATTCTTCTTGCAAATTAGGCATGAAAGACTTACTGTTTTTTGAAAAATTCAATTGTTCACAAATTGCACATGCAATGGAAGGAGTGTCTTTCATTTGTTTCATGTAGGTCTGTCTTGCATTTTTTTTTCACAGGGAAGTATGGGTAGAAACAGTTTCCTTTTTTTCTTGTACACCACAAAATTCCACAGTTTCATGACCATTCTGGGATATGCAAGCGCACATGTTTATGTTTTGTTCTGCACGAACAAATTTCTTTACATTGTCATATGTGAGTTTCTCTCTAAAAAGAAGTGTAGAAATGTATTTTTTTCTCTCACGCATGACCTTTTTCAAGTTGTGGTAACTTACTCTACACTTCTTCCCCAAGGGTGGGATGACCTGGTGGAAATTGGGATGAGTTTCACTCTCACCCAGTTTCTCAGAAACTATTTTACATTTGTTGTTCAAGGCCTCTATTTGCTTATCAGAACTTGGACGAATTTGAAGAATAATTTTTTTCAAATTGTGATAACTTACTCTACGTTTTTTTCTTAAGCCCTCTATGGCCTCATCACAACTGAAATGAATTCTACGCATGTTTTTTTTGTTCAAGCCCTGCCTGCCCATATCGCAACTGGGATGACTCTCATTTTGACTAAAAAGCATTCCACGCGTATGCAGATTCGATGTCGTTTGGATGGCATGCACACTCAACCCTGAATTACCGATATCTCCAAGAAAAGGTTCATGATGGATATGTTATGTATCTATTTTCAACGATAGAATGTGAATTATTCAATCATAATTTGAATCGGTAACCCAGGAATGGACAGTGCCAGCTGGCGAGGCCGACCAAACCTGGATCTTCACCCTGAATACCATAGACAACCATTGCAAATAGAATCTACAACCCTCCATATTCCCTTCTTCATATGGAAGCACCATGTTCAAAAGGTATTCCTACCAACTTCCAACTACCAACATATTTTCCACAAGATATGGGCAAAGGTGTTGATGCAAGCACCTAAAAGCCTGTTCGTTGCCGTCTATAATCCCATTGCAGAAGGATTGTACAGTTTAAAGATGCAGCGAATGAACATCGAAGTCGGATGCTACCAAACAACAAATTTCATTAAACAGACTATCTCCACAACTAGACACAACATTTCTTTCCAGTTGTAAACCATAGCAATCTATGCCATCCAAAATTTGTTTCCATTGCGATTGAAGGTCTTTGCAAATAATGGACAAGTAGATATGAAGACCTTCTATATTTCATATGGACATTTTTCTGTACAGCAGTGGTTCATAATAGACACTGAGGGAATTGGCATCATGGACCAAGATGCAATATGGATTGTGAGATGCAGTTTTGTTGAATAGTAGATATATTTTTTTTCTTGTCAATGACCATATGCCAATTGATATATTCAGCCAGTTAGATAGCCACCGAATACAAAATGTATCTCCCCAAAGTCCCCTTTAATGTGCAGACAAAACTGGAGATGCAGAAAACCACATCTTTGAAAAATACGTAGCCACATCATGTATTCCATGCAACTGCCGAAGAAAATCAAATTCTAGTTCGTATTCATAGGACTACAAAGCCTTAGCATCGCCATTTTTAAAATAGGCCAAGAAATAATATATCAATCCATTGCGCAGCTCGGTCGACGAATACCGGAAATGCAATAGAACCTGGAATGTATCGAAAAGTCAATCCCCAATAGTATATGAGAATGCATCCAATCTAAAAAGGCCATTCCTATGCAAAACCACGTCAATGTTGTCATGTACAATGGATTGTGTATCTTTTTCATACAACTCAACATCTATTACCTCTTTCATCTTTTCAATTTTCATTTTGAAGTTGTTTTCTAGCTACTTTAAGTTTCTATCAAAACAGAGAAAAACACAGGCAAAAAGTAAAAACTAGCAAAATAAAAAAGAAAAGAAAAATAGCGCACCAATCCCCGTATGTATCTTTAAACCTTCTTATTCTCTACTTGAATCCCCCTAGTTCCCATAGTAGATGAGAAGAAAATAGGCCGACACTGGAAACTGAATGAAACAGAAGAAAGACCGCAAAAAAAATAAAACCATAACTTAACTCAGCAGAAAGAAAACAGGCAGACGCATTTTTCCGGCCCACAGAGTAGAATCATACACTGTGTCTACACCCCACTCGATGGTTCCATCTTTTGATATCTCCCAACCACTTTTCGTAAAGGCCTCTGCATTGCAATTTTCGGAAAAACTATGGACACGACATCTGCCATATGAAGACGCATTGTTTCCAGGAACAGAAACTAAGAGCACGGACAAAAATGGTCTAGAACATAATATTGAAAATCACCAAGAACAGGGAAACTTACCCGTCAACAAGGATGAGAAGACCTCAGTGCCCAAAAAAATGAAAACCGCAACAACAGGTCCAACARCTTGCAAAGTTGAAGAACAACAAACCAGCGAACAACCACGAAGAGCTCGAACTGTAAGTGCARGACCTCAACTTTGCAAAGTTGAATCAAACAAGAACCAGAATCATCGAACGAAACAACGAACAAGGATGGAGCACAAGATCAGGGATGTTTCCCATGAACAAAACTCTATTGCAAGGCATCTGTACAATAAACATTTAAGACTGGCAGAGCTCTTAGGTAAATAGTTAAGACAGTAAGGACCATCGAAGGGTGTAGGCCTGTGAAAGCATTTAAGAAAAGATGCAATGTGGCAGGATTGTTCTCTCGAAGCACGCAACAATAAATCATAAATCAGACATAGCAATATCCTGGAGAATGTATTCAACCCAGCAGAAAATGCTAAGGTGAAACATTCGAACTAATGCTAGCATTAATCCACGTTCCACGAATGCATAACAAAATTTATGATTCAAAAAGACCATATACTACCAAATACTTTGGAAATGCAAACATATTTTACATTGGGAATAGCGAAGGAGACAATAAGACCTCCAATCCATTGTCCAATCAGATCTTGACAAACATGATACTTTTTATTATATAAAAATCGATATTTTCACTTCCCTTGTTCCAACAATAGACAATAGCGAAATATTTCTAGTCAACGCACAAACTAATTCCAACTCAACGATTTATCGATCGTTGGAGTCCCTCTATGCCTACAACAGGGTCTAATAAAGCCTGTGTTATTTTGTATTTCCAAAACCTTTTAATCATAATCCTAAAGTTATAAATCCAGAATTTTATCCTTAAATAAATTTTTCCCCTAAAAAGATATAGGAGCTTGGTGAAGTTGCAATTGTATAACATTGATTACCATTAAAGATACGAAGAGCTATAAGTGTCAATGCTTCAACAACTTAACCAATATCTCAAAAAAAAAAATTAAAGGTTCAATAAGTACTCCATGCAACTAGATGATCTTCCTATGCATATATAATGAAGTCTCTCATAAAAACTCATCAATGAAGATTATTATCATGAACAATCACTTAATAAAAATAATGAAATTTGTACAATTGTGATGAGCATCATAATTGTGCAAACAACCTTATTGCATGAAAGTAATACCCTCGTAAAATTGATATCTAACTCAAATGGGGACCCCTTAAAATTCAAATGGGTCCACTTTATTTTTGTAAAAAAGTACCCCTTTATTTTTGTAAAAAAATAGGGGAGTTGTTGAGGCCTCAACATATCTCTAATAAAATCAATATCTTGTAACATGCATCCAAATCCTTTCCACCATATTTTATTCCTTGGGCACCCCTCCTCGTATTGTTTTTTCAACCTTTGAACAATTGTTATGAAAAACACCTTTTCAGAGCCTCTCCTGAGATTATGATGATTACTTATTTTGTTTTGAATATCAGATTACCTTTAGTATATTATTGTTTGTAATTGTAACAAAACCATAAAAAATAACCTGACTTTCTTACTCAAGTTCTCAAATTTAATTTGAATGAAATCCTCTCCAAAGTACTAAACAAGAATATTAGCTCTACAACATGTGGTAGAATCACCATATTTGAAACATTATGATAGAATATCAAGTGAATTCTATGTTTGTTATGAATTTATTCTACTTAGAAATAGTGAAGGAAGTCTTTTCATGTCACCATATAGATATGTTCTTAAAGAAGTGTAATCTTATATGTGTACATCTTAGTTGGAGCACCATCCTACTGTAATTGTTTTTCCATATCATCTTTCTCCATAAGAAGAGAATTTTGAACTTGCTTTGCCTTAACACTCTTTGACACAATATGGATATTATAATCATATCTCTTTTTAATCTTCTGAAGTAATTATTAATTTTAATTTTGAATATCTTCATATGCTTACCCAATAGTCTCAATTTCAGCTATATAAGATTCTTCTTCTTTGTTTTCATATTTTAGAGATTCAATTGAATCCAACATGTCCCTCATTGTAGCATCAATATTTTTCCTCGAGTTAGTTATCTTAGATTCAAAAATAGAAAATATCTATTCTTAAATTTCCCTAGCTTCATTGGTTACTTTGACCTTCAATTTCAAATTGTGTTCATCAAAGAAAAATTTTACTTTATGTACTTGTGCCCAATCTTTTCATTCTTCTTTCTTGGCTTCCATGACATCCCCAAAATCTATGGGTTCAAACATGAAATCTTACATGTAATTTATTCAATCTCTACCATTGGTTTCTTTGGCTCATCCATCAACCTTTTTACCTCAAATTGATCCTTCACATAAATATCCTAGAGAATCAGAACCTCATTTGAATATTGTTCATGATTCAAGTGATGTGCACCCATTGCATTATGTATTGAAAGAAAATCCAAGCCATCAACCATATTTTCTTACAATCTCTATTAACTACTACCAATGTGTCATCACATTATCCTATTTGTTGTGTAGGCTTTCAAGATGCTAACTAAATTTGGTGTGATCCTAAACCTGCTAGAATATTTTACTCTACAAAAAGAACCATTTGCTATCTAAAACCCATAACACCAAGCACTGGGTGAAAATGTCGATTGATCCTACAACAAGGTCTAAGCTAGTCAATGATATATGAGTGTTTGAATGGGATTAGTCAAAGATTTAAAAAATTGACACAAGTTAGAGCCATTCATATCCTATAAATATAGGAGTGAAAATTTTATGATGCCTAAGATGTGACAAATGTAGAAACAATGAATCACTTATTAAGCTCAAAAGAATAAGGCCTAAAATAAATATGACATAAATTTGTAAAGGTTGTATTTCAAAATTTAAAAGAGGGTCCCCCAAGTCAATGGATTAGGGGGTTGTTGAGGCCTCAATAGGACAATATTCTAATTGTTGTGATTTAGGTACTTAGATTTTTCTAACATTCTCCTACATTGTTGACTCCCAAAACCTATAGATAAGTATAGGTATACTCTTCTACTACTCTTGTATTTCATTTTTGAAATATTTTTTGTAATTTGGTTATTATATTCCTTGGTTATTATTATCAAGTGAGACCCATGATGATCTTCTCATATTGAGTATCATATTGAGGAGGTAGAGGGGGATATGATCTCAAATAGGAGAAAGTGATCGATTTTATGGTCTAGGTCAATGCATATCATATATTTTAAGGAAAATATCCTCTACAGATCTGGGCACTAGAATGATGCTACCCTCTACCTATGTCTTGGTGCTCCTATCCCCTAGGAGCATTGGGAAGAAAGATGCAATCCTCTAGCTAGTGTATGGTCATGTGGGGGGGCGGAGTATGTGATATTTGAGATTGAGTGCCTCTCCCAAGTATAACACTAGGCACTATTGGTTATGGTATCATAAGAAGGTGGAGAGGAAGTTATGATACTCTCTCAAAAAACAACGGAACTACCCACATATATCATAGTACTAGGGGCATTTGAATATAAAGTGATCCTCCATCTGTGTCCTAAATATGGAAGATATGGAATAACTTGTCATCCTATGGTATTTGGTTCTTAGCCTCCACCTAAATCTAATGTAATTCCACTCTAAACTGACCTAGGGGTATCATGAGCCCATGCATCCAATATCAAAGAGTGTAATGGGTTCATACTATGAGACGATCTTTGATCTCTAAGAAGTGTTCTACATAAAAATGTATCTTATGTCTCAAACCCCTAGGAAGGGTGATCCACATGACCTGGATATATTTTTTATAAATTTCCTCTTTGATAATCTAATTCATTTGTTTCTTTCTAGGTAAGATATGTCAAGGAGAATCCAAAGCATATCCAAATGGGAGAAGGTGATAGATCAAAATACCCATTGTATGAAGGAAGTACGGGACCTATAAATACCAACACTGTGCTCCCTAGTGGGGGGTGACTATGATATGGCCTATGAGGATCGATAATCTAGGTAAGGGTATTTATATTTTCCTACTATTGAGTCAAAAAACCTATGGAGGTAGTGAAATAGCATAACTAGTCTGAAAATAGTCTTAATCCAGAAGGGGTGTGCTACAAATTATGCCTAGATAATGGGTTGTCGGATAATCCTCTTGCATCTAATGATGTGGAAAAGAAAAAGGATTTTCACTCTCTATGTATGGTCCCAATCTAACTCGGGTAGGTTCAATCCACAAACCTCTTAGATATATACAACTAAGGGTTTGATGATGCAGTCCATGAGGTATAGTTTAGACGCGTTGTCCTAAAACTAGTGCTAGAAACATTACCTCTCTATAATCATGAGGGAACCATACCCCTTATTCACTTAGGTTTGTATAAACTACCTCAATCTAAAATCAAGGCCCAAAAAATTGAACTCCCACATATGTGTATGTAGTAGTCACCTCGACATCCTCCCAAAATGGAAATCTAAAAGAGACTTATTTGAGCAATTAAAAACCATCACCTTTGTTTTCCCAAGGTTGATCACAACTCATGAATATCATTAAAAAAATGGCATCCATTTGTCTTTGCAAACCCTCATGTGTGGAGGCCATGAGGACCACATCATCAATGAAAAGACTGGATATCAAGATATGATGAAGGAGACAACCATTGCTTGGTTGGATGTGTTCATGAAATAAAACCTCCAACTCATATATATATATATAAGGTGGGTGAGAGGGGGAATAATTTATTCACCCCAATGGTGCTCCTGAAGGGGTTTGAGGATCCATGCAGTGAGAAAAGGTGACCAAGGATTGCCTCATAGAGTTGCATAAATAACAACTATAAGAATCATTAAGATTCCATTATCTCTGAGTCTTTAGAAAAAATACCTCCTATGGTACCAAGTCAAAATATTTTTGAAAGTCTATGAAATAGAAAAATACTTTCTAAGAGAAGTATCTCACCTCCTCGATGATGCCCCATAAAGTAATGATATGATCCATGTCTAATATCCTAGCCTACAACTTGCTTGGCCCCTACCTTGAAGTTTTTCCTATCAATCCCCTTAGAAAACTACAAGTGAAGGGTGTTGGAATAGGGTTTTGTTAATATATTCCCAAACATGATCATCCAATAATTATTCAGATTTATATTAGGGCCTAATTTATGAATTAGTTGGATGATATGGTGGGAAAAAACTAGTGGGAAAACTTTATGAACACATGGTTAAATAGATTAGAAACATAATGCACCAATGGTTTTATACCATGCTTGAGGAACTCTACCTAATACTCCTCCTCATCCACCACTACTAGTATTCATCTCCCATATTTCCTCCTTGGCATGTGTATAATAGAACATGTGGCATGAGGATGGGGGGGAAGTGACCAAGATAGGGATTTGGATAGGAACATCATAAAGGGTAGCAGTGTGAGTGAACATGTACTAAGGGTAAAGGTTAGTAGGTAGGTTGGAGTGACAACAGCATGCTAGAAATCCTTGGTTGAGTGACGAAGAGAGGTGTATTATTCAGGCCTCCTATGTGCAATGAAGAGACGTTTCTTGTAGTAGAGGGAGGAATGATAATATTTCCACATATAAGTGTAGGAGGTGGGATTATGGAAGAGGGAATAATAGAGATTGTTCATATAACTAGAATTAGGCTTTGAAGGATGGGTGTGGGAGATGGTGGTGTGGGGTTATGAACTAGGGCCCACATCTCAAATAATCAAGGAGTGAAAATCATACTTGGAGGAAGTTGAATCGAGGGAATCAAAGATGGGGAATAGGTTAAGGAACTCCTAAAGGAAAATAATGTGGACATCATATTCTCCATCCTCCAATAATATGGTGGTACATGGATGACCTGAGTAAAGGGGGTGTGGTTGAGGGGATGGAAGGTTCACCACAAATGGAAAATGAGATGAGGGTGTGGTCAGAAATAAGTATACAGACAACTAACAATTGATTGATGTAATGAAAACTATTCTTGTTAGCTAGGACATAGTTTAATACACTAGTCCACCCAACATGAGGGAATCATGTGAAACTACTAGAATCATGTAAATAGGCAATATCATTTAGTATTAGCAAGTCATGGGAGTCTCTAAGTGAAAAGGGTGTTTTCCATAGGATGAAATGGGTTCCTTGGAATCCTCTAACAATCTTTGTAAACCAATTGAGTCTAGATCGATCTCGTATAAGAAAAATGCATCCTCTTCTTTGTCATGAAGAGGGATCTACTTGGTCCTAGTATGGGAATTGAAGTCCCAATACATGATGAACTCAAAAAGTGCAGAATACTAAGTGATATTGACATATAAATATTGGTATAGGTCACCATTCAAATATCTATGAAGGAAAAATATGAGGTAGATGGGAAAAAAACATACTGCATAATACAAATCTTGAGATATGGGGAAACCCCGATAATCCTAATCCACATAAATATAGAAAACTTGTTCTCTACAACCACTAACACTCTACCTTAGAGATCATTTTTGTAACAAGAAGTTATTCTTCTCAAACCCTTGACACCCCTTAAGCTCCAGGTCTTATTTCAACACAGTGAAAATTAGTGCTACTCTATATATTTCAAGATATTTTTAACGGGACTCATGTGGGTCTCAATAAAAAGAGAGAATTTGATCATATGAATGCATCAAAAAATAATCCAAGGGAATACCAAAGAGAGTTGTTACACTTCCAAAAACATACTACAACCCCTAAAATCACATGCCTCCCCCCAAGAACTCATCATTTATTAAATCAAGGGCGAGATCAGGCTAGGGGGGAGGAGTCATGAATTATAGCTTCAAGATCCCTAATGAAAAACCATTTACCTATTTACCATGCCACTACTACCTACTCCTTGGAGTGATTAATCTCCTCAACTTGAAATTGAGTGAGGTCTTCATTAAAGAAAATCAGATAGGGGAGAGAGAAAAGCCTCTGCATCACCCAAAGGTCTTGTAGATGGTCACCCTTGGATGTAGATTTGATAAAGAGGGTGGTGTTGAATCCAATCTGAGCTCTCTCAAGAGTATGTTTTGGAATATCCAAGGTATCGTGGAAGAAATAAATCCCAACTTATATAGTGTCTACCTAACTTGATAGTGGGGAGGGAATCCCCCACATCTTCATGTTTAGTTCTTGAGCCCATATCGTATTCTCCTTTCTAAGTTTGGCCTATATGAATGACTCCACATCAATACTTGGCGGGGGGGTTATTCTTCCATCTAACCACTTGAACTCGGGACTAGAGAGTTTCTTGTCATATTTCTACCTCTTGTTTAAAAATAGCCTATTTGGAGATAATATCCTCATGTTAGTTTTTGAGATCCAAAATCTCTATGTGGAGGGAATCCCCTAAGGGGTGGAGGATTTCCTATCACTTTGCCTCCTCCATGAAATTTTTCATAATGAGGTTCTCGGATTCTAAATTCAGAAACCAATTGGTAAGAGTTGGAATCTCTACTTGTAATTTATAGTTTATCAATTCAAACATGTCCACTCTCTTGAACCGTTCTTGTCCATTAAGTGATCCTGTTGGGGGGTTGGAGGAAGATTTTGGTAGGTTCGTATTGTTTCCTTGAGTCCTTTCCAAATCAGATGGAATGTTTACCATATGTGTAATGGAAACACACTACCTCAAAATGTTTGCATTGCTATTGTGTGTGGTATGCAGTGGGAACCCCGTAGAAGTGATGGAGAATGTAACATCCCCATTTTTTAATCCCTGCAAATGATGATGTAATTGTATAAATGTCATTTAGGTTGATGATCCAATATGTTTGGGAAAAGAGATCGAATTTATTAATATGTTTGAGTTCCAAATTGTATATTACAAACATTGAAATGATTAATAGAAGTAATAATCACTAGTTATGATATGAGAGGGATAGAAATGGAAGGGGGCTATGATTCCACAAGAGAGAGGGGACCAAGGGGGATTTTATTCATGGGTATTAATCCAACCGACATTCCTGAAATTATTATCTTTGTGTATAACCTTCCAATTTTTGTTAATTGTTCCCAAAGCCCATCATTAAACTCATGTAAGAGGATGGGTGTGAGAGTCACATCCCACAGTTATTTGGGAGCATGGGGATGAAGTACAATCAACATTGGTTAGAGTGAGAAGTCAACTGGCTTGAGAAAAAGTAAATTCGTATGTCCAAAAAAGATAGTTTTTACATGCAAAATTTGGGCAACAAAAGAGGAGCTAAGTGTTGAGAAGAGCACCAGTCAGGGTATGTTTGAAGGCAACCATTGTTTGGTTATGTTTTATGCTGAAAATGTGGCCTATGTGCTTGAAAAACAAGTTGTAATCCTGTAGTGCATTTTCATGTTGAGGAAATGGATCAAGAGCCTTGTGAAGGTTATTGTGAGAACTCCTGAAGCAGTTGAGAGTTCATGAAGTCCCCAACTGATTAAAAAAATCCTTAGATGTTGATAATTTAAAATACACATAAAAATCTACTAATCCTCGAAAATAAAATGATCGCTTGACAGCTTTGCAATTACATGTGAAATACTTATCTAACCAAATTCACTTCAATGATAAATGACTTGAAAAATAAAGATCTTAAAATAAACAACAACAATATAATCATACACAAGTTGGAAAAATCAGAGTTCACCCAATTTGTGCTACCTCTTCGAGTCTACTTCCAATAGAGATTTATTTACTAAATGCTCAAATGATTGTGTTTTACAGCATGGCCACTTTAAATGTTGCTCAAATGTAGAAACAAAGTGCACCATTGAGTTCCTGGTGAAAAATTGTGCAATTTTGATATAAGATACCTAAAATTCTTCCAAGGTGACCCCCAACACACTTTATGATGTAGCCTCACAAGTTGGCATGTTTTATGAGACTAAAATCTATGCACAATTATGTGTTCCCATCCTTGCGGTGTGTGCCATTAAATATGCCACCCCTCTAAACCAATTCCCGGACATTATGGTTATCATTAATTACAATTTGTTGGTTTATTAACTAAATCTACAATTATTGATGGTCTTTAATTACAAATTAGTGTGTAGTTATAACTAACTTGAACATGGAAAAAAGTTGGCTAGAGGAGGTACTTGAAGTCATAGATATATTTGGCAAGGTATGGGTTACCGACCGCCTTATACATTGGTTCCTTTTGTTATTTGTTATAACCATATGTTGTATTTAGCATATCGTAACAAATTGGAGTATTCGTTGGTTGGTTTAAATGGTTGTTATATAATATATAAATATGCCAAAACTCCCACGCAATGTTAAGTTTAAGCTCCCTGCGTGATAAGTTTTGGGTTGTATGCTATAAAAAGTGACCAGGGGCTGGGGGCTAGCCCTCAACCCCTCTTCTCCCCATTTTAAACTTTATTACAATTCAAATAAAATATGTGCCATGTATTGTTTAAGAACCAACGTATGGTGCACTAGAAATGGATATTTTTTAATACCTTTGGTGCCCTTGGAGGTCATGGGGTTGAACCCCATTGACTCCCTAATATTTTATATAACCTGGACCATATGGACCAATGGGAGGTTTCCAAGTGGCAGCCTCTCATAGGCTCTGTCCAATGCCACTTGTCAAACAGTTGATGGATCCACTTGTCATCGCATGGTTGGATCACTTGTCACTGTAATTTTGCCCAATCAAATTTCAATTAGGTGCCATGTGTCACCCCTGCAGTGGTGCCATGTGTCACCTCCTTATTTTCCATGCACTTTGACTTTTGACTAGGTTTGACTGAAACTTTGACCATTTATAACTTTTGCATACGAGTTATGTTTGGCAAACCATTTGCACCATCGGAAAGATGACGACGATCTCTATGCATTGATATCATTTTTGGAACAGTTTGAAGCACATTAATTTTTATCCTTTCAGAACCATTATGGACCTCTATGGATGTTTTTCATATTTCTAGATGTCTATGATCATTCTCAGATCCTCCTGGACCATTCCTCCCCATTGGAATGATTTTGGACCTCCAAACGTTTATTCAACAACTAGGTGAGGGTAGAGTTCCCTCACCCTTCCAATCTCCATCCATTTGGATTTACCTGGTTTTACTCCTTTAAGACCAACTCGAAGATATTCCACATCACCTCGTTGTGAAGTTTTGATCCTTCCATTGAGAATAGAATCTTCCTGTAGCTCGTCCAAATATTCTGGATAAAAATCATCAATTGTTGGAACTTGAATACTTTCATCTTCATCCATAATCATAGGAGGCTCATAAAGCTTCAAATTCTCAACATTTACCACTAAATACATTTTCATGTAGGTTGGTATATCTAAACGAAATGCATTAGTACCAATCTTCTCTAAGATATTGAACGGACCATATCGGATTGGCCTTAGATTTTTGCATTCACCTTTCATTCTATCTTTGTTGATATGTATCCATACTTGATCACCAACTTCAAACTGATGATCAACTCGATGTTTGTCATTCCTTGCCTTATATTTGGCTTGGCTCTTCTCCAATTGTTCATGTACTTCTTGATTCACCTGTTGAATMTTTCGAATGAACTTCTTAGCTTTATTTGTATCATCATGTCCATATTGTTGATTCGTTTTACCAAAAACAAGTTCCATAGGTGATTTAGGAAACTACCCCAAACATACTTCAAAAGGAGTTTTCTGAGTAGATGAATGCATGGCATGATTATAGGCATGATGGATGTAAGGAAATTGTTCACCCAATAATTTAGGATGCTTGTTACAGTATCCTCGAAGTAGATGCATCATTTTTTTGTTTACCACCTATGTCTGTCCATTTATCTATGGATGAAAATACATGATGTTCTTTAACTTAGTGTCCATTAGCTCCCATGAATGAGACAAAAACTTTCCCAAGAAGTGAGAGTCTCAATATTATATAATATATGTAGGAAGTCCAAAATGAACCCATACATTAGCAAAGAACATCTGTATGTTATGTTCAGTTGTGACCTGTTTCTTGCATGGAATTAGAATACAAATCTTGTTGAATCTATCCCTATGACATATAGATAATCATGACCTTTCCTGGACATTGGCATACCCCCTAAAAATTCCATGGAAATACTTTCCCATGGTTGTAAAGGTACCGGAAGTGGTGTATATAACCCCAACTTTCTATTGTTAGGCTTACTTGTGGCACATATGAAACACCCTATGATATACTTGGAAAAATTCTCATTCATATAAGGCCAATAACAATACCTCTGTAACTGATCTATGGTCTTACCAACCCATAAATTTCTAGAGATGAGAGATGTATGAGCTTCTCTGATTACATTTACTCTTTCATCTCTTGGTATACATAATTTTCCAAGATGATATAATAAATTGTCATGCATATAATAGTCTGAATCTTGATGGACATAAGATAATGCATCATATACTTCTTTAAAATCATCATCCCTAGCATATTGTTCAAGATAAATTTCATGTTCTAAAGGATTATACCTAAGTATGGTAGTTTCATTAATTATTGGTCTTGATAAGATATCTGCAAGCTTGTTATGAATACCCTTCGTATACTTGATTACTAGATGAAACTATTGTAGAAAAATCATCCACCTAAAGTGTCATGATTGTTGTAGCTTGGTTTGTGATTGAAAATATTGTAATGGTTGATGATATATATGAATGATTGTCTCCTTTCACATTAAGTAATTCTTCCATTTCTTTACACTTTGTACCAACACATACAATTCCTTATCATATGTTGGATAGTTAATCATAGCTTGAGTGAAAGTCTCAAAATTATAACATATAGGTTTACCTCGTTGCATTAAGATTTCTCCCATGGAATATTCACTTGCATTTGTTTGAATTTCAAATGTCTATTATAGATCTTGCAATGCCAAAACTAGTGTGGTGCTTATATTTTCCTTCAATGTCTCAAAGGCTTTATGTTGCTTGCCTCCCCATTGAAAGAACTGTTTAGAAATGAAATTAGCAATGAATTTCATCCATTAATAGATTTCTCCTAGGAATCTCCTGACTTCGATGGCAGTAGTCGGCTTGGGCCATTTCACAATGACTTCAACTTTTGCAGGATCTATTTTTAGCGGACCATTTCCTACAATGTAACCCAAATATACCATAGAAGTTTTTCCAAATTTACACTTAGATAACTTTACATACAACTTCTCCTTCTTCAAGTGTTCAAAGAATATCTTGACATTATTTATATGATCTTCCCATATTCGATTGAATATCAATATGTCATCTAAATAGACAATGAAAAATTTATCTATATAGAGTCTGAACACATCATTCATCACTCTCATAAAAGTTGTTGGTGCGTTACATAGCCCAAATCGCATAACTAACCATTCAAACAATCTTTACTTGGTCTTGAAATAAGTCTTCCATATGTTTCCTTCTACAATTCTGATCTGATGGTAACCACTTCTAAAGTCCAACTTGGTGAAATACACAACATTCTTTAACTGATCTAGTAGATCATCAATTCTTGGAAGATGATAACTGTTCTTTACCATAATCTTGTTCAGGGATCAAAAATCGATACACATCCTCTACATGTCATCTTTCTTTGGAACTAATACAATAGGAGAACCACATGGAGAGGAGCTCGGTATGATTAGTTTTTTATTGAGAATCTCCTGAACTTTATTCTTGATTTATGCATTCTTGATCACTGATGACCTATACATTCCAATGTTTGGAAGAGGAGCATCCTACTACAAATATATTTCATGTTCAACCTCCCTTTTAAGAGGTAATCTTGTAGGTTCCTAAAAAAACTCATCATAATTATATATGATGTTGATCAATTCCTGCTTATGATTTGGATCACAGCCTGTTAAAGCATCTGATATCTCTTCTTCTTTCTTCTTCACTATCATGAGAACATAAGTTTTACTTGCGCTCATGAGGCTCTTCATTTCCCCTGTGCTCACTAAAGAAACATTAGTTTTGATGCAATGAGCTTGGACAATATATTCAATCCCATCTTTGAAAAAATTATATTTATTCTCTTCTCAATAGAACACATGCTTCATGTCAAATAGATATGGACTACCCAATACAATGTTGCAGATGTCAAGAGGCACAACATCTAAATCAAAATCATCATATAACTTATATGTTATTGCAAATATGTTATTGCATTGTTTCATCACTTGCAACTTAGCATATTCACACACCCAACCTAATGGATATGGCTTTTTATGAGGTGTCATCTTCAATCCCATCTTCTTAACAATTGCTTATGATATTAGATTAACTTCAGATCCATTGTCAAATAAAGTATCTACCTTTCTATGCTTGATTATAACTCTGACATGGAAAATCTCGCTCCTTTTCTTCTTATCGATATCACTTTCCATATTTTCATATTGAACTGAAGAGTTTGAACTGATAGTTGATATATCTTTTCTTCCTATGGCCATGATCTTGGATTCATCTCTGGAATCTAAACCTAGATCCTGACGATTTGATGCAACAATCTTCTTCTTCCCTTTATCCTTGTTTCTCTTTGGTCAGGATGCAACTTCCAATGTTATGATTCCTCATGTCCCTTTTTATTACAATGCGAACATGTAGGTATTCCCTTAGCTTGCTTCATTGTGGTTGATTTCTTACTCTTCCATTTACCTTTCGGTTTCTTCTTGAACATGAACGACTTCTTATATTCATATGCATGCTTACCCTTACTGGCCTCTAGGTGGGTATCTTATATTGACACCTTATCAATCTTAGTAGGACTCAACATTAGAATAGTGTGGTGGAGATATGAGTGCATGCCACCAATGTACTTCAAAAGATTTTCATGAGTTTACAACAGAATTCCAAGGGAAAATTCCTTCTTCTTGAATTCCTGAGTATATGCTTGAATATTATGGCCGTTACCCTATCTCAGATGTTGCCACTCAGTCATTTTCATTTATGTGTGTGCCAATGGATATAATTGTTTCTTGATATCCTTAGTAAACTTATCCTGGGAAGAGATTACTTTACCTTTTTGAAAAAGATCAACTTGCATCTTACTCTCCCACCATATTAAGGAAGTGCCACTCGGTTGAAGAGCAGTTAACTGTATCTTTGCAGCCTCATCCATGATCCTTTGAACCCTATAATATACCTTTATTTGCTTGATCCAGTTGTCCAATTTATAAGCATTCAATTCTCCATCATAGGTCAACAACTCGAACTTAACATGCAATTTTAGTAATGGAAAATTATGGTCAGTATTCTTAGGGGAAGTTTTAGAGGGCTTCTCTTGATGAGAAGAATTTTCACTTTCCTCAGAGGAACATGAGGAAGAGGAGGGTGAAGAAGGATCTGAATGTCCATCACCTTCACCTCATCCTTCTCCTTTTACTGAATATTATCTTCTTTTAGGGTTTTTAATTCTTCTTTGAAAATCATCTATTATATCCCTCATCGAACGAAGTGTAGCCATCATTTCTTCAGGACTCATGGGATGACTTTCTCCTTCTCCTCCTACGGAAGCCATATTTTTCTTGCGAAGTCTCTTTTCAAGATCAAACTTACAACTTACAAGCTCTCCTTTACTAAGCTTGAATTTGTCACTTGTAAACATTCACTTTCAAACACTTGTCAAAATCGTGCTCTGATACCAACTTGATCTGAAAAATCATTAGATGTTGATAATTTAAAATACACATAAACATCTATTGATCCTCGAAAATAAAATGATCGCTTGACAGATTTTAAATTACATGTGAAATACTTATCTAACCAAATTCACTTCAACGATAAATGACTTGAAAAATAAAGAGCTTAAAATAAAATAAAAAACAATATAATCACATACACAAGTTGGAAAAATTGGAGTTCATCCAATTTGGGCTACCTCTCAGGGTCCACTTCCAATAGATATTTCTTTATTAAATGCTCAAATTTTTTTTTTTTACAATGACCTCTTTACATTCTTCTCAAATTAAGAAACAGAGTGCACCATTGAGTTCCTGGCAAAAAATAGTGCAATTTTGACATAAGATACTTAAAATTACGCCAAGGTGACCCTCGACACACTTTACGATGTAGCCTCACAACTTGGCACACTTGGACATTTTTTACGAGACTAAAATGTCTACATTAATTGTGTGTTCCCAGCCTTGGGGTGCGTTCCATTAAATAGGCTTCCCCTCTAAACTGATTCCTAGAAATTATGGTTAGCATTAATCACAATTTGTTGGTTTATTAACCAAGTCCACAATTATTGATGGTCTTTAATATCAAATTAGTATGTAGTTATACCTAACTTAAACATGGCGAAAATTTGGCTAGCGGAGATAGTTGAAGTCGCAACTATATTCGGCAGGTCGTGGGTTCTATTCCCACTAGCCTCCCTGGGTTACATTGGTGCATTTTTTTATTTGTTATAACTATGTGTTATATTCGTTGGTTGGTTTAAATGCTATATTATATAATATATAACTATGACAAAACTCTCGTGCAATGTTAAGTTTAAGCTCCCTGTGTGAAAAGGTTTGGGTTATATGCTATAAACAGTGAC
>SNQJ01S0023565.1:46339-62747 GCA_010110895.2 Picea sitchensis | reverse complement strand
GCCAAAAATTGCTTGTGAGAGTTGGGTCACGATCAGAAACAATAGAGTGTGGCATGCCATGAAGCTTGAAGACCTGATCCATGAATATTTGAGCCACTGTGGATGTTGTAAATGGGTGTTGAAGGGCGCAGAAATGAGCATACCTGGAAAGGAGATCAACAACCACCATGATGACGGATTTATTTCCCGATTTGGGTAAGCCGGTAATAAAATCCATAGAGATATCCTTCCAAATAGCAGGTGGAATCGGGAGTGGTTGTAGTGTGCCCTGTGATTTGATTGTTTCTCCCTTGTTGCATTGACACATGTCACATTCAGCTACAAAATTACGAATGTCATGTTTCATACCATCCCAGAAAAAGGAACGTTTGACCCTGTCATAGGTTTTGGTGAACCCGGAGTGCCCTGCTATGGGTGTAGCATGAAGCTCAGAAATTACCGTGGATTTAAGATTTGATTCTTTACCTAAATGCAAATGGCCTTTGTATCGAAGTTCCTCATGGAGCCAAGAGTACCCTAGGGAAGATGGAGCATTGGACTGCAATTGTTGGATCAACTGCGAACTTTTGGGATCTTGTAGCCATTCCTGGTGAATGGCTTGGAGCCAATCTGGTACAATGAATGAAAGAGAAAAAAGGGATCCTTCATCTTCATATTTTTGGGAAAGTGCATCCACAACTACATTGTCTTTTCCTTTCTTATAAATGATCTCATAATCATATCCAAAGAGTTTAGTCACCCATTTTTTTTGTTCTGGGGAGGAAATGCGTTGTTCCAGAAAATACTTGAGGCTTTGATGGTCTGTCTTAATTTGGAACCGTTGCCCCAATAGATAAGGATGCCACAAATCCATAGCATGCAGACTAGCCAACATGTCCTTTTCATAGATGGATTTTCCCAAATTTCTTTCAGATATTTGCTTGTTGGTAAAGGCCAAAGGTCGACCCTCTTGCATAAGGATAGCACCAATTCCTTTCCCTGAGGCATCACATTCCAGCACAAAGGTCTTTTTGAAATCGGGAAGGGTGAGGACTAGAGTGGTGCACATGGTCATATTCAAGGTTTGAAAAGCTTGAGCAGCAGCTAGAGTCCAAGTGAAAGAGTTCTTTTTTAGGAGAGCAGTGAGAGGTGTTGCAATCTTCCCATGATTCTTAACAAACTTGCGATAATACCCTGTTAAGCCTAGAAATCCATGCAAGCTCTTAAGAGTCTTTGGGTGAGGCCAGTCTTTCATAGCTTCAATCTTTTTAGGATCCACCTTGACGCCATCTTTTCCAACTAGATGACCCAAGTATTCTACATTTGAGGCGCCAAAAGCACATTTAGACTGTTTCAGGAAAACTTGGTGCTGAGAGAGTAGATGGAGAACTCGATCCACATGAGCAAGATGGTCTATCCAGGTTTTTCTATAGATGAGGATATCATCAAAGAAAACTAAGACAAAAAGGCAGAGAAAAGGACAGAAGACATGATTCATGAGGCTTTGGAAGGTGGAGGGGGCATTACACAAGCCAAATGGCGTGACCAAAAACTCATAGTGGCCCTCATGAGTTCTAAAGGAAGTCTTGGGAATATCTACCTCTTTCATACATATCTGGTGGTATCCCGAACGAAGATCCAGTTTAGTGAAGAATTGGGTGCCACTCAATTAATCCAGGAAGTCATCAATGATAGGAATGGGGAATTTGTCTTTGATGGTAAGTTTGTTGAGGGCACAGAAGTCAGGACACATTCACCAAGAACCTTCTTTCTTTAGGAACATGACCACAGGAGACGAATAGGGGCTCGTACTAGGGCAGATAACGCCTGCATTAAGGAGTTCCTGGACCATTTTCTCAATTTCATTTTTTGGGGAAAAGGGGTGACGATACAGACGGATATTGGGAGGAAGGATTCTTGGTACAAGGGGAATGGAATGATCATGAACACCACGAGAAGGAGGGAGGCCTTGGGGAGTGGAAAATCCCAATTGATGTTTAGAAAGGATGGCTTGGAGTTCTTGCGGTACTGAGGGTGTCTATGTTGCTTGTATGGCATGGAGTTGGGCGATAACACCAGAATGACCCTTTTTTAGCATCTTTTCCATGCGATGGGAACTAATGATCTTAGGTGAACCAACGGTGATGCCTTGGAACTTATATTGGTGGCCCTCCTGGTCAAATTGCATGGTTAAGTATTTAAAATCCATGAGAATGGGACCCAAAGTCCTTAGCCAGTCTGCACCCAACACAATTTCACAGCCTCCCATGTCAATAGAAAACATATGGGATTTCAGGTGGTATTCACCAATTTGGAGATGCACATTTTCACAATTCCCTCCACATGTCATGGAACCACCATTGGCAATCATGATTTGGAAATTATTGACGGCATGGATGTAGAAATGAGTTTCTTGGCAATGCGACGATGAATAAAATTATGGGTGTTGCCACTATCAACTAGAATGATGACCTTCCAATGCTTGATGTAATTGATTAGCTTGAGCATTTGGGGAGCGAAGAAGCCAGTGAGAGCATTAAGGGAAATGACTGGTTCTACTTCGGGAGGGTCTGAGGGAGGGGTTATGTAAGTGGATTCAGGTGACTCAGACATAGAGGGAGTTTCTTCATCTTCTTTTGAAATCTCCTCGGAGATGGCCATACAAATCTTTTGTTCTTTACACTTGTGTCCCGAGAAATATTATTGGTTTAGGGAGAGGGATGAAGGAAGGTTTGCGGTTTTGAAAAGATATAACCTGTTTTGTTTCTTTATCTCTTTTGGTGGCCTCCACCCAACTCTCAAGCTAAGCCATGAGGACATGGGCCCGAATTTCATCCTTGAGGCCGTTGATAAAACACTCTCGGAAAAAGGCATCAGACATGCCCTCTGTTCTAAAATCCAAGCGCTCAAAGGCAGCTATAAAGTCTTCCACTGTTCCTAATTGTTTCAGATTTGTCAAACGACCCAAATGGTTGGTTTCAGTGTCAAAGCGTTCATAAATCTCTGCCACAAATTGTGTCCAAGCAATATAAACTTGACGATAATTTTTTCTCCATTGCCACCATTGCTAACGTTCTTGATCTAGATGGAGAACACCATACCGGAGTTTTTCCAAGTCATCTGTAATGTTGTATAAAGAGAAGTAATGTTCCATTTGGGTTACCCAACTAGTGGGGTCCGAGCCATCAAATTTGGTCACATCCACCCGCGGAAGGTGTAGGTCATGTTGAAAGTGATGGTTCTGCAAGGTATGGGAATGGCAAGAATGGTCACCTTCAGTATGTGGGGGTGAGGAAGAGGAAGGGTTATCTGTAGGGATATGCAGTTTGGTGCAGAGTGCCGAAAAGATTGATTCAAGTTGGGTGGTGAGGTATTGTTTGATTTCACCCATTGAGGACTGTATGGTTGTATTGATGGCAGCAACATTGGCACTGAGTTGTTTCACTTCTTGTTGGGTCTCAATGAGACCAGATTGCAAGGTGTTGAAGCGAGCTTCCAAGTCTTGGCTATGAGTATGGGCCATGAGGATGGGGGAATTGAAAAGGGGCGGGCAGGGTAAAAACATTTTGCTGAAAAAATGATATAGATGAATGTGATAAGGGCAAAGAGATGAATCCAATGGAATAGGTCTGAAATAATGGTGAAAAATTTTCCAGATTTTTTTTTTTTTTTTAATGGAGTTATACTCCAGTCTGAAGAATACTGCTGAGAGGAAATGCTCAAATTCTTAACCAGAAAGAAATGTGTATTTACTTGGAAACCCGAACACAGTTGCGCGGCAATAGATCTTGTCTGTTTTAATTTGTTTATGTTTCTGTCCCCAAGGGTTAGGTATTCAAGGGTTCTAAAGACAAGGGTTTTCCCTGTGCTATAGCTCTATGATATATGTGTGGGGTCCAACAGTAGTACTCGGCCCAATATCTCAAGGCACTAACTAAGGAGGATAGACTGTACCCTTAGTTGTACTACCCAACTACCCAAGTTCTAGAGAATATCTTCCCGAGTGTTGTTCTCGGTGACACTATAGCAGTCAGGCGGCCGATCGGTTTATCTAAAGAGGGCTTCAGGTAATCTAGGTCGATCCGTACATAGGTTTTGTCTGATGCGCTACCACTCGAAGGGGTACCAACAGGGTTTACAAGGGTGGCCAACATATGTGCGCTTAAGTACCACTTGTATTTCCTGCGTGTATGAATCCCTCAACTATGGTTTTATGCGCATAACGACAGATCTTTGTGGCTTAAAGATGCTAGAATACATCTCTACCCTGGAAAAAAAATTAACCCACACTTTCTACCGAGGAAAGTGCTCTGATACCACTTGTAATATACCAGATATAAAATGTATGCAGAACAGAAATAAAATGCTAGTAATGGCATAATAACAACAATATAACCAGAACATTCACCACAATAACACTGAAATGATATAAGAATAACAACGGAAATAGCACTTTGAATATGAAAGCAATGTTCACGGGTCTCTTCGAGGGGGAAACCTCCAGTTGAGCAGAGCTCTATTACAATAATATCCAAGTTGGGGTTCTCATACCCTCGACTCCTATTTATACTAAAAAGAAGCATCTAGAGAAAGATCCTTCTAGAAGTGGAAGCTTCTATTAGGTCTTCTTACATCCACCTTATTCTATTTTATTGAAAGGACTTATTAATATTGACCTTTATTACATCCGAATATATTGTTCTACCTATGTGCGGGTTAGGACCCTAACACATGCAGTGGTGCCACGTGTCACCCTCTTATTTTCCCTGTACTTTGACTTTTGACTAGGTTTGATTGAAACTTTGACCGCTGATAAATTTTGAATACAAGATTTGTTTGATGAACCATTTGTGTCGTCGGAAAGCTAACGACGAGATCTACGCATTGAAATAATTTTCAGAAAAATTTCAAGCACTTGAATTTTGAGTATTTCTAAACCATTTGAGACCTCTATGGATGTTCTAGATGTTTCTGGACGTCTTTGTTCATTCTTGGATCTTCCTTGATCACTCACTGAGAGATTCCTAGCCAATTGAGTGCATTGGAAGCCCCGATAAATGAATGGTAGAGTCTGAGGGGATATGATCAGTAAAGGGGGTATATTCCTTGGGTTGTGTGGGTTTTGGGGAAGAGATATTTGGTGTATTGGAACTGTTGTAGGAGTAGAACCTGGGTTTTTTGTTGTTGAGTGTGGAGAGTGGACAACTAAAGGGTCAGATCTCCTTGTGGTCTCATAGCCTTCGCTCATGGGTAGCTTTTTGTTGAGAGGAAATGAACAACAATGTCTATGGTTGGGAGGTTCACCCTTCATACATAGTCAATTGGTTATATTTTATGAACATATAAGTTTTTGTTGTGTTTACTATGATTACTCTACTATGTAAATGATATTTGAATGTTGTGTGCTTACTATATGCATTCATGATTTTAATATTTGTTTTTAGATGCATTTAGAGCCATGGTATCAATCAAATGTTTAAATTTGTGTGTGATCTATAGTTGGTAATATACAAGAGATTATTAAGTAGAAAATATTAAATGTTAATGATTTTCCACTTGTAATGTTCCTCAGTTGGACTGGGGTATGTTACAGAGAATGGAGAAGAGAAGGAAATGATTCATTTGAATTATTCAAAGGAGTGAATTATGGAATGAAGGAAATTGACTATACACTATAATTGGATATCAACAGAAGATTATGGACCATTGTTGGGAATGTAACTATGGTTGAATTATATTAATTGTTATCTAACATTTTTTTCATGGTCAATGTTTTCAATCATGTTGTTGTCTAAGTTGGATGATACACAAAGCTCTCATTTTGTGTTTTTCAATGAAAGTATGATAAAATTGAACAAATTTGTAAAGGTGAGCTACAAATTGAATTTTTGGTTGTGATTTATGCTAGTCACAATACATACACAAATCGATAAAAAGAATAAAGAATATTTTTCATGCATGTTGAGAAATTCACATATAGGGTGATGTAATATCTTAGGATTTTGTAGGTTGATTGAAATTCAATATGTCGTGGGAAAATTAGAGTGGTGTAACCAAAGTGTGTTGGGCCCGCAACCCATAGGTTTCAGAATAAAAAAAAGTAGCTATGGTACATTTATTTGATGCACATATACTTTATTTAGGTGATATTTATAGTTTAGCCTATAAAATGTTGCATGATTATATGCAAATTCAACTCCAACATATTGAACCAATTATAACACAATAAAAATGAAATGATTTTTTTTTTTATGAATCATTGAATCACATATAAAGAAAACATATCACCAAATATAATGAATTTCTATTCCATATAGTGAATTTTCAATTAAAAGACAAATATCTACCAATGAATCTTTCTTATGTGCCTTCTAAGGTTACAAAATCAGATAATTCACCTATGGTGCCTTATATATATATATAAGATACAAGTGTTCATAAAACAAAAATGATATGATTCATTAAATATGTAACTCAAGTTTTGTGCTATGCATAGTATAAAGCACTACAAATGACAAAGAGCATTGTCATCCCTTAGCATTGTTAGTAAGGGTGAGCAGTGCACCACTATTCATTTGTTCATTGGATAGCATGGAAGATTAAAGTGCACAAAGTTAGAATTTATGGTGCACATAATGTTTTGTGGTGCATTGTCAATATGCACCCATACATTTATTGTCACATTTGGATAACACGAGAATTTTTTGATGTGTTAAATATGTATCAATATGGTGTTCTTATAATGCATTAGAAAATTGTTAGATGGTGCAACTTGTAAGGTCATCAACTGAAAATGGGAGTGGAGCATCGTGGACTCACCAATGAATTTTTTTTCTGTAACATCCTCATTTTCAAACTTTGAACTAACACTATATATTGTATATTTCATATATGGTTGAGAGCCAAGTGATGTATATTGTAAATATAGCATATGGTCGAGAGACAAAACGATGTAATATGTAAATGATGTAAATTGAATATAATGAATGAAATGTATCGCCAACTACAGATGGACATGGATAGATATTTGGGGGCTAAGTATCCACAAGAGAGGGAAGAGGTCAAAGGGGGAGATTTACCCATATCTATTAAACCAAAACCCATTTCTTATTTCCTTCTAAATTATCCTTACCATGAACCTTCCATTAGTTGTTGAATGTGATAGAGGCTAATCATTGAATTCAAGTAAAAGAGTTGGTGTGAGAGTCACTTCCCATAGTTATTGAGAGCATGGGGGATGATTATAATCATCTTGGTGAAAAGTGCAAGTCAAGAAAGAAAGAGAAAGAGAGGAAATTTGTATGGGTAGGAGACCAAAATTATGCATTCACATTTTTTTGCATAGAGAGTTGTTTTTACATGGAGTTTTCTTGGCCAGCAATGGAGTTCTAAGTGTGGGATCTTGAAGGTAGTTGTTGTAGACTTGTTTGGATTCTATTTGGAGCTACAATTTCATGGATAAATAGGTTTTGTTCCTGGGAGTAACGAGTTGTTCGAGATTCCTAAAGGAAGCATGTGTTTTGGTTGTTGGGTGAATTTGTGTTACAGTTGTAGAATTCGTGAAATCCCAACAAGTAGAATTATTGTCCAACATGTGTTGGAAGCCCTGGAGAGGAGTGCAAAGGCTTGAGAGAATGTGATAAATGAAGGGAGATTCTATCCCTTGGTTTGTGCAGGTTGAGGGGAAGTGTGTTGGTGGACTGGAATTAGCTAAGAGTTTAATTGTTTAAAGGGGGGCATTAGCTAGCCTTAGGGACCTCCATCTCTTATGAATTCATAGCCCTAGATCAGGGGTATCTTGTTGTTGAGAAATACAACAACAAGGATATAGTTGGGAGGAACATTGGTCCTCTGTAGTGGGTTGCACATTATATAATATAAGTGTTCTATTTGTTGTGTTTACTCATGTATAATGTTGAATAGTTATTGTGCAATTTACTCTCAAATATATTTGGTTATTATTGCTTGTTGGGAGAAGAATGAAGAATTTAAATCCATGTTTACATGGTTGAATGTTGTTGTATGTTATTTATTTTTTTCCATGCACAATTAAGAAATTATGATTACATTTTTATTTTGTATGAAAATATCAAATTTCATGTTGTGTGTTATTTTCCGCATTTAGATTTAGTATCTGAATTTTTTATTGAGTCATTTTAGTAGTGATGTGACCCAAATGGGGGATGGGTACGTTACAATATGGTATCAGAGATATTGTTTCAACAATAGACCCATATGGGCCAAGAACCAGTGAAAAATTGGGGTAAATTCATTGTCACAAACATTGGTCTAAGCGAATTTGGGGAAAATGGTGGAGAACCATAGCTAAAATACCCAAATTCATGGGAAAAATTGAGTTTCGAATTATTCAGTAATGTCATAGGTTCTTAATGGAATAAATCATTCAGGTTGAAAAGTTAAATTTGACCCACAAGGTCGGATTTCACATTTTAATGGTCGTTGTGAAGATACAGGCGGTTTGGTAAATCAACGGTCGAGATTTCATTTGATTGTGAGATCAACAACCGAGATTAACTTTGATAAATTTAAAAATTTGTAAGGTTTCAGTCGTTTGGAAGGTCAGAGTAGAATTGAAGGCCCATATCATCTTGAGTGAGAGATCGACGACCCAAATTCACCAGGATTTTGATAAAAAAATTCTAAGTGTTGAATTTCTCTAGCAAAATTCACTGATGGTCGATGGTCAAATCGGGGAGTTGGGAGAAGAGTTGGTTTTGGAAAAAAGAATTCTTTGATCACAAATGGTCGATGGTCGGGGATCGACATATTTTGGTCGAAAAAATCTAAGTGTCGAAGTTCTCCAACAAAATTCATCAATGGCCAACGGTGGGGGGATCGACAAAAATTGGAAAAGGTTTCATTTTTTCGAAGGGGATCACCGATTTCCAATGGTCATCGATCAGGAAACGGTGGAATTTGTCAAGAGTTTTCACTTTTCCAAGAGAACTTTTCGATCGTCGATGGGCGATGATCAGGAATCAACATATTTAGCAGAGTGTTTTAAGTATTCCAAGAGAAGTGGTCAATGGTCGATAAGGGAAAAGAGGATGATGACATCATCATCCATGTGTCATGCCATGTCAACATCCACATGACATGCCATGTCATCCAAGTTGACATCTCAAGATGACATGTGAGGTGAAATGGTTGATGGCCAATGACCGACGCTCTGGCATTGGGGAGAAAAGTTGGAAAGTTAGATTTCACAAAAATAAATCGTTAATTGTCAATCATTGATGGAGTTCAAATCAACAACTCATATTTCATGCAGTTTGAAATGGACGACTCAGATTAAAAATGTTGTTACGGTAGTAAAATAATCAAATTTTAAAGAATTTTTCGGGTTTTTGAAGGTCATGAAATTGTGAGACAATTTTGAGGCTCTAAACGACATTTTTAGGTAATCAAAACCCATGAGTAAAAAGTGCACCAAGGTACACTCTGTCTCTAAATATTAAACAAAATATCTCAAAAAGATATTTCCAATGAGCTAAATTGTTTGCAAAATAGAGCTCATATGAGAAAGTTATGACCAAAACAATAAGGGTAAAATTTGGGCACCAAATTACTTCCGGAAGACATAAATCCTTGCTCAGAAGTTCATTTGAGGAATAGGAGAAGGATATGGAAATATTATGATCCATAGAATACAGACGTGGATCCGGATTTAGGATTTGGGTATGTAAAAGTGCACAGGAAGAGAAATAAGACACATGTAGCATACATGGATAATTGGGGAAAAATAGTCAAAACTTCTTCGGGCCATAACTTTCATATTGGAGCTCAGATTTGAGAAAAAAAATAGTTGTTGAAAATGTATTGAGGATTAGAATACATATGTCCACCCATGATTTTGAATTGGATAATGAAATATTCTCAAAAATTAATAAAGTAATTATGTAGCAGTGAAAGAGTGGAAATTGCAGCATGTGAATGTTGTAGCTTTCTGCTCCGAACTCTGAATGAGGCATGAGTACAACCATTGGATATTTGTTGTGGAGAAGAATGCATTTAAGGACTCATATTCTAGAATAGTTCATTAATATTCTTCGTATTTGAAATGAAGAATGACTCGTAATCTAATTAATAAATATTTTGCAATATGCTCAATTATAATAACAATTATTGCATACACATGTTTGCAGATATGGATGATGCATAAGGGTCTTACATCAATGAAGAAGAAATCATAGGTATGCATGTTAGTATGGGTAAGGTTGAGATTGATTCTAATGGGAGAAAAGACAAGAAAGGGCCTGTAACTATGAGAATCTTGCAAAAGGAAGTGCAAATCTATAGAGCTGACAATGAAAGGATCATGAAAGATCAAGAGGAGATACTACAAAGCCTGAATATGATGCAGAAGCAAGTCAAAAAATATTTAGGAATAAGGAAAGAAGTTAGTGCCAAGAAAGTGGAAGTGTCTAGATCTCATGATAGAAGGGATTAGTATGGAGGATCTAGATGATCAAGGAGTATTTGTAGGCATCAAAATCATCATTCCCCAGAGAACTCAACCAGAAAAACATATGCATGTTCAAGGTCGGAAAGCAGCCCAAGTATATCTCTTGTTAGGCATCATAGAATGAGACATGGGTCATATATCTTGCAATGGTAACTGAGGAAAATCAAGCCACCATCATTTGATGGAGAAAACAAGAAAGGAGAAGATGTAGAAGCATGGCTGCAAGGAATGAGGAAATATTTATAGTTATATAATTACTCATCAAATACAGAAGATAGAATTGGAGCCTACCACCTTCAAGGAAAGGAATATATGTGATGGGATCAGCTAAATAAGGTTAAGAACCTTGATGAGAAATCAATTTATTGGAAGAAATTCAAGAAATATTTTCAGCAGTAGTACTTGTCAGAGAAATATTATGACAAGAAGATGCAAGAGTTATTTGAACTCAAACTTGGGAACATAACCATGGACGAATATGAGAAAATGTTATAGGAACTTCTCGTGTATGTGAGCTTCATCATAGATGGTAAAGTCAAAATTCAGAGGCTCCTGAGTGGACTTCCATCCTTATACAAGGAAAAAAATTAGTTTGATAAGCCCAAGAATTTAGAAGAATCCATAAGGAAGGGTAAATATTTGTATGAAAAAAACATAGGAAAGCCAATGTTGGTTTTTAATTCTCTCTTGCTAACTTTCTTGGGATGACCTAGGTTTATTTCTATTATGGTTTCCAACAAAACACCTTTAAAACTATCGGCCCCTCTGGTAAACCAGAAGGAAATGCAATACATGGATTGCACTGCATAGTCTCACCCGAGATAGTTTTGTTGGTGGTTGCAATGATCAAGTGATTTCATCCTGGGAATGAGTGGGGATCTAGGATTAAACTCTATGAACTTCATTTGTTACATTGAAATTCAACTTATATCGAATACCCTGTCATTTTTATTCATGCATGTAAAATAGCAGATCTAACTAGTCATTCACGCATTTTTCTAACATATAATTATTGACAGTAAAGGAATTACACAAAATTCAATCACATAGCACATGATCTACCATGGTTCACCCCTCTCGGGCTATGTCCACAAATATTTGGTTTCTCTGCTATTTTATTATGGTGTTTCCAAACTTGTAGCACCTCATGCATTACAATTCTCCATCAACGGGTCGAGATCTACAATGAGGTGGACTAGATCACACCAAGCTCCCCAACTTGTGATCTAACCCTCAATGTCTACCCTATTCCCTCTCCTCATCTCAACAGCTTATAAAACATATCTGACTTATATTCATTATGTCTTCAAACGACGTAGTAACAATGACCAACCAAAAAGGAAACATATTCCAACAACCCCCCGACCTAGACCTCCTAGGTACCTACTTATACATGTTTTTGGCTTACCATCCATTACATATTCTTACCAAAACCCTAACCCTATCATGGTTAGGTCTTCTTGAATGCATGCCTCGCATGATTTTCTCCTCTGCATGCATGCCTATCTTGCACATGTTGTTTTTCCTGCATGTGTGTCTACCTTGCACATCCTGCTTTTCTTGCATGTGCGTCTGCCTTGCACGTGCTTATTTTCCTACCAACTGGGCCTACGTCCAACAGGCCCCCAAAAATGACATTGTAACTCATCCCGAGTCACCGCCTAACTCCATCATCTGTCACTACTTGTGCTAGTGCATCGTACATATCTATTATCCATTGGCAGTGCTCCTAAGCCTAGCTTCTCCTTGCTAACATGGCTTCGACCACCTATGTGGTGACTGGTGTTCATAAGATATATCCCCCCTCCAAACCTATATATTCGAGGAACACTTTTGCTGCATCTATTTCCATGGTCAACTATTCTTCCTTTTATTGTAGGGGCTCTAACTAAGCCTGTCGTGTGATCTTTTGTGCGTGCACCGCTTTTTATTCTGCTTGAAGGTTCTTCATTTCTGCAGCAATATCGATCTTCTCCGATAGTGAATTTTTCCTCTGTCATTGCTTGACATCTTCCATTGATGCATGCAATTTAGCTTCCTTTCCTTGTATCTCTTGTAGGATCCCATCCTCTAATAGATGTGTCCATAGTTGGCCACTCTTTTCCAACAGTTCTACCACTCTATACATGTTTTGCGCAATGTTTTATGTAGTTTTTGTCGCGTCTTGATCTATTTGCGCTCAGACTGCTGGAGGAGGAGTAGGTATTGCATGCTCCTCCAATTCCTTGATCTTATCTTTATATTGTGCTAGGGCCTATGTTATTTTCCTCATCTTCTCCTTAGAAAATGCTTCTTCTGATTTTGTGTTGTCAGGGATGGCTTGAAATAGTCCACGTATCTATTTCTCCATCTCCTCCACCTTTTCTTGTGCTATATTTCTCTCCTTCCCTTCCTGGATAAGTGCCTCCTTTAGTGATTTGTTGTCTTCCTACGCAAATTGTAATTTCATTGCATCCAAACTTGCTCTGGAATGAATCTCTTGCGCGATGCTCACTTGTAATTTATAGAGTTCTTTGGTTGGAATATTGGGCAATTCCAAGTCCATCATCTTAATCTATCTCAGTGGCCTCTGCATTGTCTCATCATCCATGAATAGCATGTCAGGATTAATCATGAATTTTACACTCCCCTACGTCGTGATTTGTACTGTCTCACCCATCGGTACCCCTTCTTTGGCTGGCATTGTTGTCTTTTGTTGTTGTTGCTCTGTTTTGACCTTTAACTTCTCCAGTGCAGTTTTGACCTCTTGGATTTTCTCCAAGATTTAATCTCTATGGTTCTCGACATTCTCCCACACGTATGAGAGTCGATCCTCTATTGTCGTGGCTATCAACTCCACATCATCTTGCGTCAATGATGTTTCCATGGGCTTCTTGTGGGCCTTGGAATTATTTCTAGAACCACTTGGTTGCTCCCCTGTTCTCTTCCTTTGGGCCTCTGATGGCTCAGATACATATGGCATATTTTTATCCATGCCTATATCATGCCCAACTTCTCCTTCCATGGCTACCTCTTGTGCCTCTGTATGCACTTCTTCTACGCTCACATGTCATGTCGATCCTCTTGGTGCCTTCTATGTGCCTGGTGGACCCTATGTAAAACCATGTTATGTCTTATTTTGTGTCCTACTTTTCTTTTGAACTCAGCTGCTTTCCCCCACTATACCTATTGTTGTCTTCTTTTTCCATCTAGTGCCATTCCTGCCTATCTGTTGCGAATAGACTGTGCTACCCTGCGTCTGGATTTGTACTATTGGCGTTGCTCTTGGAATCTCTAGCACTTTCCACTCCTTATGCCACTCTTGGACCTCCATGTGGATGTCTTGCGTCGTCATGCAGTGCTTCAGTTGCAACCACTCCTTGGCTAGATCCTTCTTTTCCTACAGCCACATGTTTTGACGTGATTCCTAGAAATTCGCTATCTATCCAAACTCCTGGACAGTCTCTGGGGAGATCCTCCATGTATCCACCAAGTTGTTCTAAATCTATATTAAGTACTGAGAAAACATGTAATTGTTGAATTTATTTACCTTGGGGTCTGTTGTGTTTCGCAGCGACGTGTAGCACACTACGCCACATTTTCCTTTCCTTGGCAGGAACATAGTGTATGCGGGTTCCTGCCACCCCATAAGTGCAATGAGGATGGGTAACCATGAGTAGTGGAACTCAGAGCCCCAGTCTTGTGCATCCTTGCAGTATTCAAGGAACGAGCTCAGTAGATAAGGGGCCCAACTCATCGATCTCCCCTTTGCGCACTACGCGACAGCTGCTACTACTCCTACAGGCACTTCCTATTTTCGGCACTTGCGCATTAATTTGCAATCGAGCAATATTATTGCAAATCGATTCGCAGGATCATTGATGTCATTGATCCAGATACCTCTATTACCCCTTTATGTTCCATACTTTTATTTGATCTCATCTGAGATGGATTTCATCATAGTTTTGTCTTCTAGGTATTGTTTCAGCTTCTCTCCATTTGTGTGTAGCCCTGTAATCATTGTGATGAGGTCGATGTTGATAGGCATTGGCCTATCCATCCAAAAGATTCCTCCATGCACCCTCACTAATATTTTTTTGACACATCCATTTGTGTTTCCCACACCCGAAGTGTGGTATGTATAGTAAGTTCATGATGTGGGTGTTGTACAATCCCAGGATCCACTGTGCAGGTTCCAACAGTGGCGCACCTGATGGGCCTTCTCCTTTGCTCTTTAGTTATCTTTGTGATGCAAAATATGGGAAATTTATGGAATCATACACATCATGGTCAGAATATTTAAAGCTATCTACTCCTCCTACCATGTTATCATCGGTCCTCACTCCCTTGGGAATTTTTGGCATCACTATACCTAGTTCTGGCTATGTGTGTTGTACACCCTGCGCACTGCTTTCTGCTCTCACCTTCTTCTGACCTTGTGAGGATGATACCCCACCCTATGGTATGGCCTCTTCTTCCATTTCATGCTCTGGTTCTAACTCTAGGACCTGTTGTGTGGAGCCCATGGCCAGTTCTTCTTTCTACGACCCTTTTCCCCTAGATGCGTCGGATTTCATCCTTTAAGCGTTCGCTTCCACCTACTCAGGATCCTGTGCGGATTCTTTCTCCTCTTCCACATGAAATGTGGTCTGCTCATACTCTGGTGTGTGTATTTAGTCCACATCCACCACTTTGGGCATCTCGTTTGTCTCAGTTTATGGCACCCGAGTGTTACTCCATGTGTTTCGTCTGGTTTTGCTCAGTGCTACAACCCTCGGTGGTGACATGGTGAGGAAATCTGACTACATTAATGCAAATCGATGATGGTAGTGCAATTTTGCACTCTATCATTTTTCCACTCAACTTTGCATTCTTCTCCTTAGAAAATAACACAACAGGTCACTTCCCCCCCTTTTCTGACTTTATAGCGGGACAAAGAAGTGACAGTTGTACCGCACTGGCAGTTGTCGCGTTTTCACTTCTTTTTTTGTTTCTTGCGTGTTGTATCTTTCTACCTGTTAATTGTTCTTCTACGCATATTGTATTCAAACCCTGGTTTTCTTGCAATGCAATGTTTTTTTCTACCAGTTCTATTCAATCAAGACCCTCCATGTGCGCCAATCTATTTTTATTTTATCCCCTTTTAACTTTTTATGGTTTTCCTTCTTTTCCTTATTTTTATTTGTTTTTCTCATTTTCTCTCCCTCACTTCTACTATAATACACTATATACATATCTTCTTACTGTGTGGTAACTTTCTAAATACTAGGAGGTCGATTGTCCCTATATAGTTTCAGTCGACTCCCATTGATCATTCCTCTGAGTTCTATACCTCCTAAATATTTCAACTGTACATATCCCCCCTCTATGACAGTATTCACTTTGTATGGTCCCAACCAATGCATTCTGAATTTTCCTGGATGCTAAAGAAATTTACCGTCAAACACCAAGACTAGGTCTCCCTGCTTGAAACTCTTCCTTTTAATATGTCTGTCATGCCAAGATTTTTCCCTTTCTTTCTGTACTTCTTGGTGAAATCCTGCTAGAATCCTATCTTCTTCCATCTCCATCAGTTGACTTGTCCTTTCTTGTACTATGCTTTCTTCTATCATTATGGTGATTGTTGTTATGCGCAGACTACGTACCAAAAATTCTAATGCATCCACTGCTTCTTTTCCATACACCAACCTAAATGGTTTCTATCATGTCAACTTTTTACATGTAGTCCTATATTCCCATGATATTGTTGGTATCTTCAAATCCAAATCGTCCATGTTGACATTACAGATTTTTATCAAAGAATTCTCTAGAATCTTGTTAAAGGCTTCCACTGTTTCATTTTCTTGAGGGTGATATGGTGTACTCTTTTGATGATAGACTTCAAACTCCTCAGTCATATCCTTGATAGTACTATTGATGAAGTGAGTGCCTTGTTCACTCATCAAAATCTTTGGGCATCCAAAT
>SNQJ01S0023565.1:22861-33216 GCA_010110895.2 Picea sitchensis | reverse complement strand
GAAGACACCTCCCCTTTTCCCCATTTGACTCAATATGCATATGAAGAATCCCTTATGAGAATCCAAATCAATGAGTTGGGTAAAGGGGAGAAGGCCAACAACGCCCCTAACAGATACCATCTCCGGTCAAAGAAGAAAGATGATTCTTTTGACTGCCAAGATCATCCCCTTATAGAAAAAAGGCCTGCTAAAGCTGTTGCGACAACTACTAAAGAAAATAAATCTTAGAATACTTCGTCAACAGCCAAAGAGCCTGTTTTTGAGGTAAGTGAACCTCCTAATCCCCTCTCCTCTTTTAGTTTTGAGCATAAGATTCAGAAGATCAGAAGTCATGTACCCCTCTCAGAACTAGTTAAAAATGAAGATTTCAAAAGGTCCCTCTCTAAGTTGTTACAATCGGAGCCCCCCCAACCTTCCACAGACTCAATAAATATTCAAGATGAAAAGCCAGCAGTTGTCTTAGGTCCCATGGTAGAAGACAGAGATGATTCATCCCCTCCCTTCTACACATCCCTGAACATACATCATAAGGTGATGCATAATTTCCTCATGGATTTAGGGGCTTCCCACAACCTTATGCCGAAAATAGTCATGGAAGAATTGGGACCGGAGGTGACGAAGGATTACCATGATTTATACTCTTTCGATTCAAGGAGGGTGCAATGCCTCGGAGTCATCAAATACTTGGTCATCTCTTTGTTTCAGCTGCCAATGAAAAGTGTGGTCATGGACATTGTAGTAGTCGATGTTCCTCCCAAGTTTGGCATGTTGTTGTCAAGATCTTGGATTAAAAAGCTTGGAGGAACATTACAAATGGATCTCACATATGCTACCATTCTAATCTTTGGAGGGGAACACAGGAGGTTGTACAGAGAGGCCCATCTGGCCTACATTGTTAGTGATGAGGGAAACCCCACCAATCACCCTATCTTTGCACTAGACACTGATTTGGGATCTAGTTTGTTCCAGTTCACTGATGCTCCTGAAGCCCCTTTTCAAGTCAGAAGGAAGCCCCCTTCTAATCACGAGATGCCTCCTCCAAACACCTCTGTTTGGAAGATGTTTTTCGACGGGGATTCTTCTATCAAAGGCGTTGGAGCGGGAGTGGTGTTGGTGTCACCTTGTCAGGAAACCATGTCCCTGTCATTCAAGCTAGAATTTGAAGCCGCCAATAATGTGGTAGAATACGAAGCTCTGGTTCTAGGTTTAAGGGCCGCAAAGGAGATGGGGATAGAGGAGATAGCGGTGTTCGGAGATGCTGAGTTGATTATTCAGCAAGTCAGAAATGATTATCGGGCCAAGCATCCTTGGCTCAGGAGGTACAGAAATGAGGTGTGGGACTTGATTGACAATTCCTTCTCAGCTTTCAACATCTCTTTTATTCCAAGGGAGAAAAATGCTTTGGCCGATTCCTTAGTTGTTTTGGCGAGTCTGTTCAGGATCCCTCTATCGCCGAAGATAAAATATGATGTTGAGATAAAATATAGGCCATCTATACCAGACAATGGCAGACATTGGAAGGTATTCGAAGACGATCTGGAAATCAAGAATTTTTTGCAGGGTGTCGACAAATTTTCTACGTTGCACATTGATCAAGACCCTGACCTTGAAGGTCACCCTTGCCCTGAGGTATTTTTAAATAAAATTTCTAATCACCAGATTATTCAACTGCCTAGCAATCACATTTTGAAGGGACTAGTCCCTTTAGAAAGATTGTTCGATGGTAACGATGTGGCAGTAAGGGGTGCAGTTTCGAATGAAGATGCCGATGCAAATGAGTGTAACATTGGCACACGGGAGGAGCCTAAATTTATCAGGTTGTCAATCAGCCTGACCAAAGAGAAGAGAGTCAAATATACTGAGCTATTAAGAGAATTTTTTGATGTGTTTGCATGGACTTATGAATACCTCAAGACATATGACACGTCTTTCATTGAACACAAGATCCCACTAAAGGAGGAGGCTAAACCATTTAGGAAGAAGTTAAGACAGATAAATCCCATGTTGCTTCCTGTCATGGAGAGAGAAGTAAGGAAGTTTTTAGATGCCCAAATCATTGTTCCCTTGAGATATTCTGAGTGGGTGGCCAATTTGGTCCCGGTGAGGAAGAAAAGTGGTGAAATCAGGCTCTGTGTTGACTTCAGGAACCTGAACCGGAGCTCAAAGAAAGACAACTATCCCTTGCCTAACATGGAACACATACTGTAGAAGGTAATTGGTGCATCCAAGATGTTCATGGTTGATGGCTTATCTGGGTATAATTAGATATCATTCATGCCCGAGGATAGAGAGAAGATGGCCTTCACCATTCCCTGGGGGACATTCATGTATGCCAAGATGTCGTTTGGACTTATGAACACAGGAGAAACTTTTCAACAAGCTATGGATATGGCCTTCATAGGAGAGAAAGACTAGTTTGTGGTGATATATCTGGATGACATCACAGTCTTCTCCAGGTCTGATATAGAGCATTGTTGTCACCTAAGGAAGGTTTTCTTGAAATTCCAGAAGTTTGGCCTTTCTTTAAATCGCAAGAAGTGTGTTTTTGCTATGAAGGAGGGTAAGTTGTTAGGCCATATAGTATCAGCAGAGGGAGTGAGAATTGATCCCAACATGGTAGAGGCAATTCAGACCCTGTCACTTCCCAAATCTAGGAAGGAAGTTCAGGCCTTTTTGGGGAAGATTAATTTTCTAAGGAGATTCGTCTCAAATTTTGTTGAATTGGTGAAACACATCACAGCCATGCTCAGGAAAGGAAATGAAGTAAAATGGACTGTTGAACCCAGGGAATCTTTCATACAAATAAAAAGGGCGTTGACTGAGGCACCTGTGCTGATCAGTCCTAACTATTCCAAGTATTTTCTAATTTTTTCGTTCACTTCTTTTGATATAGTAGCAGCGGTCTTGTTGCAAAAAAACAAGGAAGGTCGAGAGCAACCCATTTCTTTCTTCAGTAAGGCATTAAGAGATGCGGATATCAGGTATGAAATCATGGAGAAACAAGCTTATGCCTTAGTGAAAGCTCTCAAAGCTTTCAGAGTCTATGTCTTACACTCAAAAGTGGCTGCATACGTTCCTTCAGCATCTGTGAAAGATATCCTTATAAAACCTGACGTAGATGGAAGAAGAGGTAAATGGATCGCCAAGATTTTGGAGTTTGACCTAGAGATAAATCCCAGCAAGTTGGTTAAAGGGCAGGGTTTAGCCAAGCTGTTGGCTGAATCCAATTGCAGGGCTTTGGGGGTTAGCCTCATAAATACTTGCTCAGAAAATCAGCTAGCTAAGTCATCCATCAAAATCTCTCACGACGACTCATCACTAGCAGAATGCACCTGGTACCGAGACATTTTGTACTTTCTGCAAGAACTGAAGCCTCTTGATGGAATGGGTAAGAGTAAGGCAAGATATTTAAATCTCAAGACGATAAGGTATTGCCTCATTGACCAAGTCTTGTACTGGAGAGACCCCCTAGGGGTGTTGCTGAGGAGTCTAAGCCCACAGGAAGCCCAGAAAATTATGTTTGAGTTCCATGGCAGCCTTTGTGGAGGGAATTTTGGAAGACCACGGCTCACAAAATTATTAGGGCTGGGTACTACTGGTCCACCTTGTTCACTGATTTCTGCAGAGAAGTTAGAGCTTGTATCAAATGCCAAAGGTTCTCAGGAAAGTAGCAGCTCAACTCGCTACCACTAAAGCCTGTGGTAGCTTCAACACCTTTTCAATAGTGGGGTTTGGAATTCATTGGGGAGATTCATCCTCCTTCAAGTGGCCAACACAGATGGATCCTGACTGTGACAAACTATTTCAATAAGTGGATAGAACAATCCCCCACCACGAGTGTTTCTCACAAGGTTATTATCAGCTTCCTGGAGGATATCATAGCCAGATTTGGATGTCCCAGCAGAATTTTCACTGATAATGTTGCTTCTTTCAGGTCTAAGCCTCTGATTAAGTTCTGTGAACAGTTCAAAATTGCACTGATTCACTCCACCCCCTATTATTCTCAAGGAAATGGACTAGCAGAGTCTTCCAATAAAMGCMTAATCAAGCTCATCAAAAGATTGTTGGAGGACAATAAGAGGGCATGGGATTCAAAGCTCAAATTCTCTYTATGGGTCGATCGAGTGACAACGAAAAAGTCCCTGGGCACCTCACCTTTTCAACTGGTTTATGGGACGGAGGCTATTTTTCCCACTCAACTTGCRTTACCTGTAGCAAAATTCTTCCAGGATCTTAAAGGAGAGCTAGATCATATGGTCAGAAGGATTCATCAAATAGTGGAGGTGCAACAGATCAGGGCACAGGTGATGGATATGGCCCATAGTCATCAGCAGAAGGTCAAGYAGGATTTTGACAGGAAGGTCACAAAGAAGGAATTCGAACTCAGGGATTTGGTGCTTAAGTGGGATGCACYCAGGCAGGATAGGGGCAGACACAACAAGTTTGACGCCCTCTGGATCGAGCCCTTCAGGATCATTGAAGTATTCTCGAATAACACTTATAAGTTGCAGGATTTGGAGGGTGATGAAGTTTTTAATGTCCCAGTAAATGGGAATTTCCTAAAAAAATGTTTTGTTTGAGTCAAAGGCGGCTCCTCGTTTTGTAAATATTTTCCTTTTATTTATTTATTTATTTATTTTCGGCTTAATAGATGACTCCATAGCCCAACARCAASGCACTAAAGCCGCAAATGAGTTCTTAGAGCATCGCAGGGACGACTCTATACCCCATGGAGCCTAATGTTAGCACAAATTGTTTCCAATTGGCGTTTCCTTCCAGTTTCGAGCCCTTGGTGTAAATGCATAGAAGTGGGATTTGAAAACCAATCGAGTGTGTTTTATTCAAAGGCCGCAACCATGAGCGTCGAGCGCAGCCCACAGAAGAAGCCCATTTTGGGCTTAAAATCAAGCGAGCGGGCACTTTGTATTTCAACGGCGAAGATCCACAGATGGGGCATATTGACGACCATCGAGTAAGTTTGGGCCGCTAAGTTGCACGTGGTCGAGTGCCTGAGCTCATCTCCTATGGCCAAAATCATGACACGATCAAGCCATTTCAGAATTTCGGCTACCGGGACTTCGAGAGAACAAAGGGTCTCATCCTTTCACTGCATTTCAAATCCCTGAAGGCCGAAACGCCAAAAGGGTCCAGGCCAGAGGCGATCCCACATTCATTCAAGTGTTGATCTAGGTCATCCATCCAATGGGATGTGTGGCGCATGATCAAGCCATTTCGGCATTTCGGCTACCGGGACTTCGAGAGAACAGAGGGTCTCATCCTTTCGCTGCATTTCAAATCCCCGAAGCCCAAAACACCGAAAGGGTCCAGGCTAGAGGTGGTCCGACATTCATTCAAGTGTTGATCTAGGTCGTCCATCCAATGGGACGTGTGGTGCACGATCAAGCCATTTCGGCATTTCGGCTACCAGGACTTCAAGAGAACAGAGGGTCTCATCCTTTCGCTGCATTTCAAATCACCGAAGCCCGAAATTCTAAAAGCGCCTTTGAATATAGGCATAGGGTCACAGCTCGTGGTCACCTGGGGGTGATAGAAAGAACTGTGCAAAGGGCCAAAGTGTCGGGTTTAGCTACAGAAGGGATCACCGCGTTCTCCAGAGACCAGTTCATCTTGACCTCGATCTTGGTCCTTTCTATAAATAAATGAAGGTGGATGGAGGTAGTTGAAACCTCGACTCACTCATTAAATGCAAAGCATGGAGGTTCTGGAAGGCAGTCTGCCCGAGATGGTCCTGTATGCTGGTTTTCTCCAAAGAATCCATGTCGAGTTCTCGTCTGACCAGAGGAGTCTGCACACACTATTTTATCCTTTAATGTTTCAGCTACCCCTCCTGCAAAGGCCATGCAAAGTTAAGGTGACGTATGACAAAGGAGTTCAGGCTAGATTTGACTGAGGAGACGCCACACCTTTAAAGTCCTGAGATGCCTCTGCTGGGCGAAAGTTTAGGAGTATATGTACTTAGTTTTGTATTTTTGTAAGCATCGATGGTTGAGCTAGGCTCTCGATTGTAAAGTTTTGATGAAGCACTAGTTTCCCTATTTATGTATTGGCACTTGAGATTTCTTGCCTTATGAATGTTAGCATCTTTCCATCTCTCTGTTTACACTGTGTTAGAACCGCTCAGAATTGGAAGATCCAGTCAAGTTGCACCGTTATAGGATGATGTATGTTGGATCACTGTAATAGTTGCATTGTTTCTAATCAGTTCTTGTATTTTCTCAACACTGAATGAATTGGAATTGGAAGATCCAGTCAAGTCACCTTTCAGTTCCCTGAAACTTTGAACCAAGAGGATCTTGTGTTCTGATTTTTTTCTCTTCAAGCTGTTGAAAGGCCTGATTCCCAAGGCAGTCTTGCTCACTCCTCTTACCAAGTCTTCCATCTGCTCATTTCATAATCAACCCACTGACTGAAGTTAGATCAAGAACTCTTTTGTTGTTACATACCAAGCCCGGTTTTCTGAGTTAGAGAGATATCTTCCTCGACCTCTATCCATCCGATCACCCCATAAAATTATTCGTGACATAAATTGATGGGCGTTGGGCTCTGCTCCTTCCGCAATCTAGGAGTGACTTCTGACTCCAACTTGTTGAATTTTGGTCTCTATTATACTAGAGATCTTGACTTCAGACTAAGTGGTTACACCGATTCAGATTGAGCTGGAAGTGTTTCTGATAGAAAGAGAACTTCAAGATGTTGTTTCAGTATGAGGTCAGCCATGATCTCATGGCAAAGTAGAAAGAAATTTAGTATTTCTCCAAGCACGGCAGAAGAGGAATACATTGTTGCATGTTTTGCCAGTTGTGAAGCCATATGGCTTCAGATGTTGTTGACCAATCTATTTGATCTAGAGATGGATGTAAGTTTTAAACCTGTGAAGTAAATCAATGCATATAGATTCTTAASCAATACAGAAATTAATCAATGGCTCATACACAAAGTACACAGAGATTTTATACCGGAAATCCTCAACCAGGAAAACCTTTCTTCTATTCATTATATCGAATTTCACCATTCTCCATACAATATATACAATGTTTTTAGGTATTATGTAGATACCAAAACCCTAATCCCTTAATCCGAGATTAATTTACAAATCCGCTAAAAATAGCTAAAACCGCCCAAAAAAAAAAATCAGGGCGCTGCCCCGAACGCTGCTCATAACCAGGGGGGGGAATACCTGCCCCCCCCTAGGACCCCATACATGCAGTTGTCATATCTGACGTGCCCACACACACACACATGCAAAGAATATAACACATACCCAACAATGGAAGCCACTGTGATTCTATGTGATAACCAAGTTGTATAAAAATGATAGAGAACCATGTGTTCCATGATGAGTCGAAGAACATAGAGATCTGGTATCACTTCACCCATGATATGATGCAGAGAGGAGCTATAAAACTCCAATATGTTGAAACAGATGAACAGGTTGTAGATGTGCTAACCAATCCTCTATATCGTGTAAAGTTTGAGCACTTTAGAGACAATATTGTTATATTCTGAAAGGACCTCCCTCGAAAGGAGGAGTAGTGTTGGTGATACTATGGTATCCTGATCAGTAGTGGTAGCTCCGTTAGGATTTTTATAATCCTAGGGAATCTTATGATTCTTGGGTAGATACCGAAGGTCCGGTAAGGAAGGTCTGTCAAAGTACCACGTGGTAGCTCCGATAGGATTTTATATCCTAGGCAATATTATGATTCCTGGGGAGTTCCTTAGGGACTGTCAGAGTACCACAAAATTTTGATGTACTAGCTTAATTTTTGTGATGATGTGCCATCTTAATTGTTGTGATGATGTGTCAGCTTAATTGTTGTGATGATGTGCCAGCCTCATGTTGTGATGATTTTCCAGCCTCGTGCTATGATGATGTGCCAACTTAAGTGTTGTGATGCCAACCTCTTGTCGATGACATGCCAGCCTCGTTTTTTGATGGTGTGCCAGCCTCGTGTTGTGATGATGTGTTGCTAGCTTCGTGATGTGATGCCAGCCTCGTGCTAAAGACTCTCAGCCCAGTGCTGATGTTGATGATGCTCTAGCCTTTGTGTTGTGTTGTTGTTGTTATTGATGATGATGATGTATTAGTGTTATACTAATCCATATTGATGCAAATGTTAATGATGCCACTTTAGCTTCTTGCTAAAGATGATGTTGATGATGCCACTTTAGCTTCTTGCTAAAGATKATGATGATGATGCCACTTCAGCTCCTTGCTGAAGATGATTATGATGATGATGATGTTATTTCATGTTTTATGCTGAAGATGATGATGATGTTACCTTAGCCTCATGTTGATGAGGATGATGATTCCATTCCATCTCTTTGTTGTGAATGATGATATTGATGATGAAAAAAACTTTCGATGATTTATAGATATGCCAGTCAGTGTTCCAAGATGTTGTTGATGATGTTTCCCTCTCTCTCGCCTAATGTTGTTGTAGAATACCCTTGTTGTTAAGGGGGAGTGTTGAAATAATGTAACTGCAAAGAGTATTCTATTTATTATTGATGTATTATTCATTACATCAATCCCATTTTGTGGATTGATCATGTCGGGTATTGTAAATGACCAAATCCCCTTTTGCAGATTGGTCAAACCCTAATTGTAATAGGCTAAATGAGAATTCGCCCCACATAATATATTAAAGTGGTTATAACCACCCAGAATGAGAAGTCAGCCCTGCCAGTGAAAATACACCTCAATTCACACCTTCCAGATTGTATAAATAAGAGAGGTCAGTTCCTCATTTGTTCACTCACTCACTTGTTCATCAAAGCGCAAGTTTGGAGCTGCAGTTGGAGAAGAAGGAAGAGAGAGAGAAGCGCATTCTTGGGAGAGGAATTTCTGTATTGCTTGGTTTATTCTCTTGGAATTGTATTGGCTATCTATATTAAGGAAGTTTTTGCTAGGTTTTCTCCCCATGAGGGTTTCCCAGGATAAATGATCTGTCTCTTGTGATTGTGTATTTCTCAGTGATCCTATCTATGCTATGGTTATCTAGTGAATTGAAAAGAAACCTAATAATATATTAAACCTTAACATTCGCAAGATGCAGGGTCATCCAAAAGGCCAATCATACATATAGGTGGGCGGCGTAAGAAGGCCAAGGACCACAAGGACATCCTAGAATACACAATCACCGAGGATGATGATGACTTAGTTGTAGAGAGGGTTTAGGACCGCGCAGCGAAAGAGTATGAAGAGGAAAATAACCAATGACAAAGGATAATGAAGGAGTTGGTTGATGTTAAGTAGGTCCTGGAATAGATACAAGCATCACAAGCATAAGAGAGGGGAGCAGAACTGATCCCGTGAGTGACAGGCGCAAGGGACGGAACCGCGCAGAACGAGGAAGAAACAATCCAAATTGTAGCACAAGCAAGTCCTAGATTTCACATTACAATAGATATGATGTGGTTCGAGGAGGCCATGATGAAGACACCACTTAAAGACCTAGCGCATGTAGAGTTGGTCTTGGCTAAAATATCTACTAATGCAATGTACAAACTGCAAGTCAATGTTCCACGGGAAGTGCAATCACGAGCCAGGGTAGATATGACAGAATTGCAAGTCACCAGAGATGGAAAGGACGCACTACAAATTGTGGTAGAGTAGGTCTAGCTGGAGACACAGGAGGAGAAGTAGCACATAAATAACCCTGAGAAGAAGCTGAAGGAAGTATTCACATAGATCTCGGACAATGCGTGGGAAATCATGAGCAACGTTGAAGAACATATTCAAATTATCGCGTAGACGCTTGAAGGGTACAAGAAGGATATCAAAGAACTCAAGGAAAAATTAACACCAACAACTCCTCCTGGATTCACAGCTAAAAAGGAACATTAAGAATCCCCGCAAATAGAAATGATCGAAAGAGAAGCCAAAAAGGTCACAAAACTATTTGACAGGACTGTGCACTTATGGGTGACGTTGGAGGAAGATGAGAGGGTCCAACAGCTAGACTGGAAAGAGGAGAAAATTAGTGTTGCAATGCAAGAGATAAAGTAGTGAAAAAAATTCATGAGCATTACAAAATGATTGAAATGCACGCAGGAGATGAAGATCCTACAAACAGAATTGAAGACTGCGCAGATCAACAAGCAGGCAAGGCAAGCCCAATTAGAACCTCTCTAAGAGAAAGAAAAACAAATAATTTATGAACTGGAAGAGGGGAAGACAAGGATGGCTTAGGTTCATGCCGAGAGCGCAGAGTCTCTGAAGGAACACATTACAGCGCAAAGGGTAGAGGATCTCACAAAGAAAGTTGTGCGAGCAAAATCCAAATGGGAAGAATTAGAAGGAAAGTTTCATGACTTGGAGAAGGTCGTGC
>SNQJ01S0023565.1:0-20000 GCA_010110895.2 Picea sitchensis | reverse complement strand
TTTGGCTTTGGGGGTTTTTGGTGAATCAGAAGCAGGGGGCACCGATTTGCTGGGGGTTTTGGGCACGGGGGCCAGGATATCCTTACGGTATCCTGTAGCTAGGGAGCCAAACAGGCTGCTCCTAGCTGGCAGGGAGGAAAACACGGTTTTGGGCAGTGTTTGACACAGTTTCAACTTCAGCAAAGGACAACCAAATCAACGGGGGAATTAGCATCAGAAGCAAGTATTTTTATTTATGAATTGCTGAGTTATTTTCATGCTATAGATAAATTTTAATCTCTGCTAAATATTTTTCTTATATGTTGGTGAATGAATTATTTATGTATGAGAAAGAATTATATGTTTAAATTGTATTAAATTTTATAATTTAATTTTGTATGGTCACTACACATGGTATCAGAGCCCGGTTTCAAAACTGAAACCTGGGCTTGACCACCTACAACATAATCTTGTCTTTGTGTTAATTTGCGTTGTTACACTTAATTCCAAATATTCAATAGTTATCCTTGCAAAACCAGAATAATTTAATAGTCAAAGCTCTATTGTAGAGTTCTGTAGAAAAACAATTCTTAATCCTAAGCCTCTAAAAAAAAAAAAAAAAAACAATACTGTAACACTACGAGCTCAAGAAAAACAAGCTCTTAACCCAAAAACACTCAAAAATTAACCTTGCAAAAGCAAAGCACTGTAATAGCTAGAATTATGTTCCAGATTATCTGCCAAACGATTTCCAAGTCCCAGCCTATTCACTAACTATAACTTCCCCTAGTACGGTATTAGGCTCAGTGTGATCACCATGAGATTTAATTATCAAAAACCCAGTGAAATTGATTGTTTCTGCCCATTTCTAGCTATAAAGGAAGCATGCAACTTGTTATATATGAACTTACTATGGAAGTGATTATTGGGGCTTGTCCTCTAACACAAACTGGTTGGTTCTGGACAACAGCCTAGCATGTACTGCAATAAATACCAAATCCACAGTCTCCTTTGGTATAGTTGGAGTCCAAAAGATATTCACAACCAAAGACACCATTAGAATGCAATGTCGTCACTACCCAAAAAGGAAATTCTGCATATTTCCATGTGAGTTTCTTCTGCGTTAATTATATCATTTTTATGGGACTAAAAGAAAAAGAAAAAAATCTTGCTGAAGAGAAACATGACATGGTAACTCCAATTGGAAAAATCTTCTCCTGTGCCACTCGTGGGCAAGAGAATGACTGCGGCCATGAACAAGACGATGGCTAGATTTCAGATTTTATGTTGGCTTAAGCAGGAATCGATCATACAATCTCCAACTAATGAACCTGGAAAATAGATACCTGAGACTCCATGCGACCATGTTGCCTTCAACTGGATCCACTCGAACCACGATTGCAAATGGAACCTCATATCGATCTGCGGTTGGGGGCTCTTCAACGGGTAATACTGGAAGCTTAAAAACAAAAAAAAATGAGTCCATCTCCCTGAGACATAAACACAAAAAAAAGGGGTGTAACTTTTTATCGAACACACGACCTTCAGATCTTCAGTCTGACACTCTCCCAACTGAGCTATCCCTGCATCCATTGATAGAGGGAAGTAGTGGTTGATATTTTGTGTTGGGGAGAATTGGATCTGATCATTCAAGCATACAGAAATCCGCTTCCTCTCCACATGACATGCATATGCATGAAGATTGCATGGTGCAGACGCGGGATTCGAGTGAAAAAATCTACTTGTCCCTTAAAATAATTTCAAACACCTTAAGATTTCCCAACGTATTTATGTGATGCCTCAATCGACCTCAGAAATGGACAGTAGTCAAGACGGTCTCCGCCAGAGACAGATATCACCTAATAATAATGATGATAAGAAAAGTTGCAACCATCTTTCGCGCTCAGAGAGCACCAGCTCGATTACAACAGAGGACAGCCAGCGACAGCCAGTGACACAGTGTCAAGCACTGGCCATAATACAGCGCAGCCCCAACGCAAGGAGTGATGCTTCGGATGGCATTATCGACATTCACGGGTATAGCAGGAGGTGTGAGCAAGCGAGGCAGAGCGAGAAGTGTGCATAGACATATTCAGTGCACTACTCTCTGCACTACTAAAATCTCCATGGCGGGGCAAGTGAAAGTAGGAGCTTCACATATGACTTCTACCAACGACCTCAATGCCAATTTTCAAACCTATTCTTGACTGGTGCAGGAGGTAGCAACAGGAGGAGTAAAGTTTATCATCTTGCCAGAGAGCTTCTCTTTTTTTTTCAGTTCTAAGGATGGGGAGAGTCTCAGCATAGCAGATACCTTAGATGCACCTATCATGCAACGCTATTGTTCACTTGCAAGGGAATCTAGGATATGGCTATCACCGATGGGTTTTACATTTCCCAATGCATCTGCGAGCTACCTCTAATCGCCCAAACACTCAGAGCGTCGAAACCGCATGGAAGAGGAGCCGCGTGCTGCATAAAGGAAACAAAACAAAAAAATTTATTAATAAACAAAATAAACCAAAAAAAAAAAAACCTAGTGCATGCAAAGCTCCGGCCAACCAAACAAAACTATTTTTACAGCGCAGGTTAACACAAAGCCAACGCCCCAAACGCCCAAGTTGTCGAGGAGGAGGAGTCGCGCGCTGCACAAAGGAAACAAAACAATTTTTTTTTATTTAATAAACAAAAAAAACCAAAAAAAAAAAACCCTGGAACACACACAATACAAGCCATCACCTAACAAATGAGGAAGGAGACCAAGGAAGAACTGATTGCGTACCAGTTCAGCGAGAGAACCACCAAAAAGAAAAGATGATGAGGGAACGGCCATGGCGGCCGACCGCGTAGCCAAAATAAAATGATGGGAAATGGAGAGTTAGGGTTTAGAAAGGCAGGCGCTGGAGGAAGCAAGGCGGGCACGTGGAATCCATGCGTGCCCGCACTTGTTTTTAAATTATTTTGATTTTCGTCTATTATTTATTAAAAAAATAAATAAATTATAAACTGTGTGTGTGTTCGTTTAAATTTTATTTTAGTGTAAAGTTAATTTAGGTTAATTTAGGTTAAATTAATTTAATTAATTTAAAGTTAATTAAGTTAATTTAAAGTTAATTATCTTTAAAAAAATTAAAATTTTAATTAAATTAATTGTGTATTTAGTGTAAAGTTAAACTACATTAAAACTTAATTAAAATGTTAGAGGGTCCATGGGTTTTGAACCCAATACCACCCACCAAGCGAAGTGCCTTAAGAAGAGAACTAACGCCAATGCGCCCTCATGAGTCTTTACAAATAAATTATTATACTTAAATAGATTAATGATAACAGAGTGTGTTCTGAAGTATAAACTCTGATTATCCAAGCGTCAAGCTCACGAGACCTTACACACAATTCATCGAGCCAATCGTCGAGCCCTTTCATTCCATTCCACCAGTCAAAGCCAAGTGCTAAACTCCAATGCTTGAAATCCACTCTACAATCCTTAAAGACTCGCACCTGCAGCCACCGAGACATGCAATTCAACGCATATGTACAACACGCCAAGGAAATCCCACGAGTCAAGCATCGAAGGATATTTAGTTGTAAGCGAAAATTTTAAAGGACTTAGACTAGGACAAGCGAGAAGGAGGCGACATACACACTAGAAAAGTAAGCTAGAGGAATTGGCGAGTATGGCGCAAGGCTAGCATAGCTACCGGGCAAGGGAGTCAATATTTTTCTTAGGTGAAGAAATCAAGCTTAGACGCTTTAACCCTAACCTATCCAATCCCCTAAAGAGAGTAATGTATGTTTACAGACAAGTAAAGAAAAACTTACGCCTAACCCTGTTTCTAGTTTGAGTAGCACCAATTTGAAACGTCCTTGAATTTGAAACGTCCTTAAACTCACCCTGACAACTTTGGTTGATGCAGGTTAAATCATACAGGATGGTCAGGACTCAAGGGAATCGAGGCAGGGGAGCATCGTCGTAGGCACCACCAACACCGCTAGTGCTTCCACCACCATCGCCCGAACTAGCTCTCATACTACGCTCATTGGAGGCCATAAATGAAACTTTAAAGGGGCGATAACCAGCAGGGACCGAGGTGGAACCCCCACCATCTGGAATGGGTAATCTAGAAGCATCAAGGGATTCAGGGGGAGGACCTACACCCGAAGACATCACTCGAGAATCATATGGAATGCGTAATCTAGAAGCATCAAGGGATTCAGGGGAGGACCTACACCCGAAGACATCACTCGAGAATTGTAGAAGATCAAACTTCCAGAGTTTTCCTGGGGTCGCGCCAGTGAACGCGTGTAAGCATGGTTGGAAGGCATGACAAGGTGTTTTGCCTTGGGACTACACCCAACTCAAAGGCTTAAGATCACAATTTTTCAAGAGACAATGCCTTGAACTAGTGGCAACCTGGAAAGACAAATGCATCTTACCCCTGCATACCCAGATCTTAGAACTTTTCAAGGAGAGTTCAAGGAAATATCTCCACATTATGAGGAACAACAGGGTAGGGCATTTCATGCCTTAGTACAGGGAAATAACTCCGGTAGAAGAATATGAGATCGATTTATGGAATTGGTCAAATAAACAGACATGGATAATGACCAATGATGTAAAGTGCGTTTCATCTATGGATTGAACCCAAGATAAGAGCTATGGTGACGATGTGGAAACCACTTCGTAGCTAAGTTGTGGAAATGCGCCAAGGCGCGGAGGAACACATGAACTTAACCAGGTGTACAAGACCGACATTTCAAGATAGTCCCGATTTGTAGGAAGGCCCTACATTTTCCTGGAGGGCTCAAGGCCACCTCCATATGGTAAATAGAGTTAAAAATTGGCGGATAGTGAATCATAGGATTTGAAATGGCGCTGAAGTGCAGCCGCCTTGTCTATCACCTAACGATGCGACAAGTTCGCGTAATCATCCTGTGGAACAACCAGAAGGTGGGTTCCGTGGAAGAACTCATTTCGCAGGATAGTCAAAAACAAGGCGCAGTTCAATCTCGTGAAAGTTACCCGCTGGGGCAGAGACCCCATTACCAAATGGATCGGCCCATACAATCAGGATTCGCTACATAGAGAAGGAAATGCCTTGATGGGAAGAGCAAGTAGCGGCCACCGCATTTACGCGCAGCCGTTAATAATTGTCGCCTAACATCAATCCATTCGGTGGAGTCATCGCACGCTAAATCATATCAATCAGCATTATTTTATTTGATTTTGGTGCTACGATATTTTCATTTCACCATCTCCATTAGAAAAGAGTGGGTTGGCGTACCACGAGCAAGCATGACGACTTTAAACAAGTCAATATGGCTTCGGGAAAAACAAGCCGTAGGACCTAGCGTCGATAATTATATAGACCCGAGTGTACTATCGTGTTGAAGGTATACCGCCAACGCTTCTCTCGAGGCATATGACCCAATCATTGGAATGTATTGGTTAGCACCAACGTGAGTTTTGCAGATTGTTCTCAAGAAAGAGGGTGTTTTGTGCTCATCGATGAAGGAAGACCAATAGAAATTCAAGGCGTACAGAGAAAAGTGTCATTGTGTTTTATATCAACTGGCGCTTAAGTTTATGTTTGAGACAAGGGTGTCGACATATGTAGTGAAGGAAGTGAATGAAAGGAAGGACCCTCATTGGATCAAGACCGGTATTGTCGGACTATGATGTTTTTCCGAGTGAGTTACCAGGGTTACCTCCGAGAGGGAGCTTGATTTACTATTGAGCTAAACCGGGTGCAGAACCAATTTCCAAAAATCCAGTATTGGATGACAGCACCAAAACTTTGTGAGCTGCAAATGCGCTGAAAGAGTTAATTTCTAATTTAGGGTTGGAATAAGGTCCAAAGGTTTCAACCTTGGGTGCACCAATACCCCTTTTGTAAAGAAGAAGGATGGATCCTTACTTCACTCATGTATAGACCATGTGGACTTGAATCAAGCCACGCTGAAAATAGAAAATCTACTCTGCCACTAATAGATGACCCTTTGGATCGATGAAAGGGTTGTTAGTGATTCTCAAAGATTGATTTGCAATCGAGATATCAACATGGAAAGGAAGGCTGTGATCCCAAAAGTTCCTTTCAAACCCTAATAGCTTGGACATTACGAAGCCTTTTCAGAGCACCTTCAGATTGACCACAATGTGCTAGAAGCATTTTACAGAGCCTCATGAACGACGGATGTAAGTATCTAGACCGCTTTGCACAAGTCTTCTAGATGACATTATTCTCATCTATTCCAAGAACAAAGAGAACACCTAGGAACACCTGTGAGTGGTGTTGTCCCCGCCTAGAGAGAACAAATTGCATGGGAAGTTGTCAAAGTGTTCCTTCTTCGTAAATAGATCCACCATTTAGGTCATATCATTTTCTAAGTGAAGGAATCTGTAGACCCGTGAAATGTAAGGCTATTGCAGCGGCTAATGCTTCCACAAATGCCCATATGAGGTGAGAAGCTTCATGAGGCTAGCGAGTTATTACCGTAGGATTTGTGGAAGGATTCTCAAAAATAGCTAAACCCATCACCACTTTTCAATGCAAGGGGTCAGTATGAATGGACGTAAGAATGTGATAGTGCATTCATTGAGCTTAAGAGGTTTCACTATGCCTAATTCTACGTAGCACGGATATGGAAAAGGAATTTACAGTCTGCATGGATGCCTCAAGCAAGGGTTGGGGGCCGTGATAATGTAGGATGGAGGAGTGATAGATTATGCATCGGTTAAGAAGTTGAAGAAACATGAAGAGCCATAATACACTCATGATTTAGAGTTGGCGTTTGTAATGCTAGCTCGCAAAAACTTTGAGGCACTATCTTGTAGGGAGAAAATTTGAGCTCAAACTGACCATCAGTTTAAAACATCTCTCTCACTCAAAGAGATCTGAACGCCAAGCAAAGGCTATGGAGTGATTTTATGAGTGAGCACGATTTTGGTATTTCGTACAACAAGGGAAGGAGAATGTGGTCACAGATGTCTTGAGTAGGAGACTAATGCATCTCTCCTTGGTACCCTTAAAGGTCAATCAGAGGGAACGCGGTGTTGGAAGAACTCCAAGGAGATAGTTGGTACTTAAAGCACAAACCTCTAGATTGGGAGGCAATTAGATCCAAACTATGAAGGATATAGTATGGAAGCTGCATCGTTGTTAAGATATCGAGGAAGGATATACATCCCCAAAAGTGGGGATATTTGAAGAAGATGCATTACGAGGAAGCTCTTCTCTCGGTAGGCATGAAGCAATATATAGTCCATTCGCCAAATGCCGAAAATAAACAAGTGAAAGCCAACCACCATCACCAAGTAGGCATTCTACAACCACATGATGTTCCCATGTCCAAGGGAAGTCATTTCTATGGATTTGAGCCAGGTTGTCAGCCATCTCATAGACACAATGTCATTCTTGTGATAGTGGATAAGTTAACCAAGAGTGCTCATTTTATTCTCGTTAGAGACACTTTACGATGTCACCATGTGGCATGTGTGTTTGTAAGTGAGGTTATCCGTCATACGTGGATATCTAAGAAGATCATTTTAGATAGGGACTCCCGATTCACTCCCTCTAGGTTTTGGACAAGTTCTCGCAATGCTAGGGACTCATTGAACTTAAGCACATCTTATCATCCAACATAGATGGAAAACCGAGAGTAATCAAGTCATGGAAGACATGCTCGATGTCATGGATAATCAAACCAGTTGGGAGAAGCACCACCTTTGGTAGAGTTTGCCTAATATCAGCTTATTAGCTCCATCTTAATGCCACCCCACGGTTAAGGTGTATGGGAGGCCATGTACAATGCCATTGATTTGGGATAGATTAGAAGACCCAGTAACAGTTTGGGCCATAATTGATTCAAGATGGAGGAACAAGTGATTCATATTAGCGTGAGACTAAAGGAAGCAATGGATAGGTAGAAAAGTTATGCTGATGCACACAAGACCGACCTCAAAGTTATGCGAAGGGTGGACTGGTTTTCATTCAGATAGGGTCATTAATAGTACCATGACTTGCTCAGAAGGGGACAAAAGTCATTACCTCCCCGATTTATAGGACCTGCCAGAATCTAAGAGAAAAATTGGACCATAATATCTGCCTCTCGTGATCAAGCACCTAATTTGCATAAACTCATAATGTTTTTCATATACCGTTTTACATCATTGTTGTTGATGAATCACATAAACTAAATTCAGAATTGCGTGTATCGAACGCGGGAACTCTCACAGTAGAACCATCACGCATATTGTATCGTAGAGTTCGACAACTCGAGAATCGTCTGGCAGACTGCTAAGGTCCGCCGACAAGTATATCCCGACCGCTGGCTACGGGAAGACGCTGAGACACCACGACGAGACTATCCCTCAATTTTTGACCACCTTGAGAATATGTTTCTTTAAGGTTGGGTGTATGTAACACCACCTTTGACTTTAGGAGAGACGTGATTACCCCGAGGCTCATAATTTAATTTTCATTCACGCTGAAACTTTGAAGATGTATGAACATTTAAGATCGTTTAAATGTTATTGATGATGATGTATATAATGATGCTACTGTGAATGTAAATTCCACGAATTTTTAAACGTTATTGATGATGATGCATATGATGCATATATGAGAATGAAAACTTTATGAATGACTTCTAAATGTTATTAGAATGATGGATATGATGCAATCTATTTTGGTAAATGATAATATTATGAATGGTGTCGAAATTGGAATAATGGATATTATGGGATCTATTTCAAACTTGAAAACGCGACAAGTTGTTGGTACAAGGATACCGACTTGAAATGATGATTATGAAATTGATACGATGACAATGCATTAGAAATGTATGAGTTTGTGTTACAAACTGATCTGCAGGTTATGGCCATGAACAGCCAAGGATAAGGATGATGAAAGTGGATATCATGACCACTAGCCGAAACATTATGGTATGAATATTTGTATGTGAAATTATATAGGTTTGGATGCATTTCTATGATGATGTGGGACCAAGGTGATTTCAAAGATGAGATCCTACCCAAACCTATAACCGATGACAAAACCCCCAACACGGCAAGCCACTATATATTCCATCAGAGGGGTTGTGGACCCTAGCTATGATTAGGAGAGGTGGAGGCATTTCCAACCGCATCCTCCTCAAACCTGAAGTCATGGGAGGATTCAGGTTAGCTCACACTCTAAAGACGGCAGGATGATGAATGTCAGTTGCCTGCTGTGGTAGCTTGGTCGAGATAGTGACACTTCCTCACACGGGTTCTATTTGGAGTTAGGTCAATTAGCTGACGCCCAAGATAGTCCAACAGAGGAAGGATAGGAATGGAGATGGAAGTAAGTTAGGAGGAAGGATGAGTAGAAATAGTTGAGAAAGTATGGAGATTTGTCCTGTGATGGAATTTAACGTTTTCCCTTCTAAAAGAGAAAGTGTGTATATGAATATTCATAATTTAGTAACTAGTCCACGTACTTGTCTAAATGTACTGTTGAACCGATAATTGTAATTAAAGGATTTCAAACATTTGATTGGTTTATAGTCTTGTTGATTGGATTGGATGCATACCTAAATTACCAAAGGATGATAGTTATTGATTATTAGTACTGGTAGAGATCAGATGTACCTAGCTGGCCACATGCATTTCTGTACATGGCCACTAGTATGTATGAGTTTTCTTGACTTACATATTGATAATTTTGGTTAATTGTTATGAATGTGAACCATGTTTCTTTTCCTTGTACCATGAGATACCTTAAATTCGGGACGAAGTTTCCTGATGTGTGGGTGTATGTAACAACCCCGCTTAAATAGATGTATAGATTGATTAATTTAATTAATTTGATAACTGGATCATTCTTAATATGTTAGCTAAACAATAATTATTTAAATAATATTAACTAATTAATTATTAATTATTTGTTCATATTTGTCAATGATTAATTAATTATTAACCGACCTATTAATTAATTGAGTAAAGAATTAAAGGGGTTAATAATTAATGTAATAAAGATTTACGACACCTGGAAAGAAATCATTAATGAAGGATACATATTATACATGAAGGATAAGATATTAAAGGGGATATGAAATTAATGAGGGGAGGAGAGCCGATGAAGGAGGATATGATGGGAAAGAGTCTTACTAGAAGGGCATTTCAGAGACAAAGCTTTTGAGGAGAGTGATATATTTTCATGGGAGATTTTCTCAGGAGATCCCTGCGTGAGGAGTTTGGCTTGGGGGTTTTTGGTGAATCGGCTAAGCACCGGGTTTGTTGGGGTTTCAAGACGGGCCGATATCCACGCAGATCCTTAGAGCTAGGGATTCTGATGTGTCAGCTCCTAGTCGGGTGTGAGGAAACACGCTTTGGCAGTGTTTGACACTGTTTCAACTTCAACAAAGGACAACCGGATCAACGGGGGAATTGAAGCACGTATAGGTATTTTTATTTATGAATTGTTGAGTTATTTTCATGTCAGAATCAAATTTTAGTCTCTGGTTAATATTTTGCTTATATGATGGTGAATGAACTATTTATGTATGAGAAAGAATTATATGTTTAAATTGTATTAATTTTATAATTTAATTTAGTATGGCCACTACAAAAATGTGTGGTTTTGAGTCTAAAGCCACACCCACACATGGGTAATTGAGAATGTCGGGTTTTCCGAAGACTACCTCAAGAAATTCATCCATGTGGACATAGTGTTCGTAGACATCCCAGATGTGTGGGGATGTTATTGTCTAGGAAATTTACCTCAAATCTTGGAGGTACTCTTGAGATGGACCTCTTCACTTATGTGGAATATGGCTCTTGAAGGATGGAACTATTGGTCATATCCATAATGTACCTGTGACTACAACCATGTGCAAGAGCCTAGTGATTCTATCAAAGATGACAAAGCACGTGACAAAACCGGGCCGACACCTCATGAATGTTCTCCGAAAGATATGCCTTTTGAAACAAAAGAAGATTTTGATCAGATACAAATGTCCACAAAAGAAAATACCTGCAACTCCTAGATAGGTATAAAGACAGGGAAGCTGGAACCATAAGAGAAGATGACATACCGATTCAACCTTCCCAACAAGAAGTATTTACAACAAAATCCCACCCACCTCCCTCCACATTGGTTTACACTAGGTTGTCTGTCCAATTTCAAGATCAAAGAGTACATGAAGGGGACAGTATGGATGTGGATGCCAATAAAGGGGAGCCTAATAATGTCAAAAGAAACACTCGATTTTGTCTATGCCCTTTCAAGGTTGGAAGAAAGTCGGGTAATGACTCCTATTACCCGCCTACATTGAGGGACAACGACGCCACGCTGTTCGTCACTGGAATTCCTCCTCGCAACCCCACCAGTGGGTTACCCTAATTTCACGCTAAGTGCAGGGTAGGCATTTTGTTTTCGTATTATACCATTACTACGTTGGTTTGTCCGTACATTACATATTGATTGTTTTTCTTTCAGTCCATATATATGTATATGTATGTCGGGTGGCATTACCACCCCAATTTTGTTACTAACACTTCTATCAAGATTGAGTGTGTCTACAAGTTATGCCATTGATGTTGAGGTTCTCATGCACTCTACTATGAGCACATGTCCCCGTTGTTGTTATTGTTATCCCCGCTTTTAGGGATAATTAGGAGATTGTCTTGAGGCCCACAGTCCTAGACATGGAGTACCGAGAGAATCCACTTGATTCGAAAGTACACCTCGAGGGCCTTATCCTTATTCTTCCATTGGCTTTGTCTTGTCAGCAACAACAAAATCCATCACCATCCGCTTAGTCCCTTTATCGAGAAGGTTCTGTCTGAGGTAATTGGTCCATGTATCATGGTATGTGTCACTTTTGACTGCCAAAACCTTTTAAATATATGACCGATTCCTTTATCTCTAAATAACCGCATGATCTTACATTTTCCCCACTTTGACCATGCTTGGGAATTAACAGGTGCCCTTAGCAAGCCTCACAGGCTCCATAGGTTTGGTTTGCCATTGGGGGATTTTTTGAAAAGCCATCATCCACCCCCATCATACTACCACTTTAACATCTTATCTCCTGCTAATTTATCCCATTCCCTTGGTCCGCACATCGCTGACCTATATTTAGGATTGCACCTTATCTCAGGAAGAAGGGGCTAAAGGCCCAAGGTAAAAGCAGCTGGTAAAGACAAAAGCTCTGTAGAAATAAACCTCGAGATGTTTCTCCCATGGATCCCCGAAGGCAAGAAATGCCTCTCAACAAGAAACAAGAGGACCCGTAGTGGCCACCAAACAAGACTCCACGAGGATAGGGTCTCATCACGAAAATTTCTATTAGGTCCATGGGTACCTAATAATATGACATTTCCACCATCTAATTACCACGCCAGAAGTGTTGACGCTATTGCATGGGCTAAGGAATGGGGTCTCGTCATGTCAACCTTCATGTCTCAGGAAAGTGCTTGTGGGTAACGGCCAAGCCACTCGTCACCATGCTGGCAGTGTCCCCTGTTAGTTCTTGAACAAAAAAATAAAATAGGTGAATAAACAAGAATAAAAAGAATAAAGGCAAGAATGGGCTTGGAAAAATGCATCCATGAAAGGTAAAACTCGCCTTCTACAAAAGCACCCAAACGTAACACTTATGCATCCTTGGCCCTCACTACAACCACATGTTTGGACATCCCCAGCCACACCACCTCACTTACATGGTTTGATATCTCTGGGAACTTTCCTTTTTTCATGGACACTAGCCCAATAGGACGCTTTGGCCTTTTATCCAATCTTGTATTGCAGGTTTTTTTGTAATGTCTTTGAGTTTTTGATTGATGTATTAGGGATTTGTGCATATGTTTAACAATATTGATGATGAGATGTGATTGACATTTCTAAGATCCCTCGCGGATTCCATGAGCCCATGGAGGGCTTAGCTTTTGATGTGCGTGACCATACCCGACCTGACAGTGGCACCATTTGACCGCACACATGGGAGATGACCGTCAGCACTCCATGGTCAAGAGCCCACCGATGGATGTTGAGAACCCCATCATATGAGATAGACAGACCTTGATCGTGGGTTTTTCACCCCAGAGGGAGGAGGATCGCTCCACCAGAGACACTCTGGTAGGACTGGACATGAGGGGAATGACCTCTTTTCAGTGGAACGCCAACCCAAGGCTAAGGACATCCCCATATTCACCATGTTGTCATCTAGCTTCATGGACACCTTTGGAGGCGTGATCAAGTAATAGTGGCACGCGGTGGCATGTTGGAGAGGCCCTGGGGGTTAACATTTTTCTCTTGAATGTCTCATTTTCCCTAAAATGGGCTAGCACCCCGGCTTTAGCTGAGATTATTATCTCTTTATATCTCAATTAGGGTTTAATTTGACAATTTAATGTAAAAAACAAGATGATTTTGCATTATGGCCTTGAAATGGCCTTTTATGACCTAAAAGTAAAATTAGGCTCATTGATACACTATATATCGAGGGTTTTGACTCATTTTTATCATTATCATCTTCTCACTCACCACTTGGTGAGGTCTCCTGGAATTTCCATGCCTACTTGAGGGGGGTTGAATAAGTCCTGTGTGACAAGCACACATAATTTTTGTCCTTGTCTCATGTCCCCGCTTTCAAGATTTCTAGCAATTTTGTTTGTTGAAGTGAGATAGAGCCTTGCCATAGCAACACTCCTGGCTCTTCATGTCAAGAGGATTGAGTCTCCTGTCTTGGGGCTACACTTTTTTCCCTCTTCATATGCTAGTCGTAATTTCCAGAGCTCAAGAAGGAGGAGACATCCTATGCCTAGGTTATCTACACTTTAGGTCGCTTTTAGGGTTTGATGATAGAGTCTTGTTGTAGAATAAATTTCCCTCATTTGACTCTCCCCGTTTGACTTTATCTTCATGCCTGCTTTTCCATCTAAGAAAAGGAGGAGAGAGCACGAGGCCTTGCCATAGCAACACAAGAGTGAGCCTCTATCCCCTAGAGTTTTGATTCTCGGTACCATAAAGACTTCAGAAGCTCTTCCCCAAATTTGAAGGTCATCCCTCCTTCAAATCCTCAAATCTTCTCATTATCACCCATTTAACCCTAAAGGCACCGATCCAAGACCTCAAACGCTGAAGTAGAAGCCAATCTAAACACTTTTAATACCTTGAATTGAAACCTAACTACACTAACCTCTAGCTCTACCTAACCCTACTAACCTTAAATGCTAACGTCACTCTTTGCTATTATATCATTGATGCAGCAACATTTTGTCTTTGAGCAATTGAATGGTCATGAAGGTATTAATTGAGTTAAGAATTTATTTGTTATATTGAATGTTGTATCATTCTAGTATTTATTGGTGAAGTGACATTACCTGCATTGTTATATTTATAAACATTGACTCTCTACAATATCGGCTTAAATTGTTCATATTGAATATCAAATAGCCTTTAATATATATGAAGTACTAACCAAAGCTCCCATATATCAAGTTTATTTGTTTCTTTGTTCTCAGACAGGGATACCTCTTGGTTACTACTTCCGGTTACCTTTATTGGCTATAAGCCAGACTATCTTCTTTGGTGGTGATCCGTGAAGGGGGAAACTTGTCATCGTCTAATTATCTTTTTAGCCTCCTCAAAACCCCAAATATCTGGGATAATCGGCCTAACCTCCCTAAAAGAGAAAGAACCATCCCATCGCAGTGACATTATGGGATAGGTCTCGCTACTAGTTTGACCTCTACCTTATAGCATTTTCTCCTAGCTACAAACTGTGTGATAACAGGGCACATGCCTAATTTTGGAAGATAAGGTCTATTTTTGGAAGTGCGCGCCTTAGGAGGAAGGAAAGAAGCATGCAGAAAAAAAGGAAAAAACAATGTGGTGTGCATGCAGTGAGGCCTAACTATGCTAGGGTTAGGGTTTTTGAAAAATATTGTAATGGCTATAAGCCTATAGAGTAATATAAATAAGGACCTAAGAGGTCTAGGAAAAGGTCGGTCAATTGATTATTGAGAGTTAGTTGGTTGGGAAGCTATTGATTGTAATACGTTGTGTGGTAGAGTGAAATAAGCTAGTCTTTGAGGGTTAGGTCACAGGCTGAGGAGCCTGGTGTGATCTAGCCATCCTCCCATAGAATACTTACCCCCATTTTGATTGTGATATTGAAGATGTAGTGTGTGCAGCACAGATTTTGCAGCAGAATAAAAGAGCAGAGAAGCCACATATTTGTGGACGTAGCCCCAGGAGGGGGTGAATCACGATAAAACATTGTGTCATATGTGATTTTTAATGACTTCTTTTATTATTCTGTTAATCATTAGCTCAAGAATGAATGATTAAAAATAGTTATAACAACATGCATGCATAGGTTTAAAGATGAATGAATCATAGAAGTAAATGAATTATTAATGATGATGATGTACGAGGAAAAGAATTTAAACACAATCCCCACTCATTCCTAGACTGCAAACACCTGAGTATTGCAGTCCCCCATAAAATTTATCTCGGGTGAGACTGTGTTGTGCACTCGATGCGAAACGTTGCCTTCTGGTTTACCAGGAGGGCCAATAGTTTTGAGGGTTTTGTTGGAAACTTATTTGAGATCAGAACCTGGGTCAACCCAAGAAATCCAACACATTTAAATCCTCGTTTAAATGGTTGAATGTTTTTGTATGTTATTTAGTTGTTGCCATGCACATTTGAGCAATTATAATTATGTTTTTATTGTCTATGAATAGCTGAACGAACTCGAATTTCATGTTGTGTGTTATTTTCCACATTTAGATTTAGTATCAAAATTTTTTATTGAGTCATTTTAGTAGTGATGTGACCCAGTTGGGGGATGGGTATGTTACATTTTCAAAAAATTCAGAAAACAATTATTAAATTAAAGGAAATTTTTTAATTTTAATCCACTGAAATTGTAAATTAAGGGATAACAAATAATTTACTTGGTCTCTTCTCCACCAAGGAGACATGGTTTCTATGTAGAGAAAATGAAAATTTTGGTATTGTTTGGAAATGAAGGGATTTAGGAATTGAGCAATCCTATAGCAATGAACAATGGGGTGGTCGTAGGGGATAATGAGCACTAATGTTTATATGGGTGCAAAATATTGAGTGAATGGTAGAAATGAATTTTCAGTTTGGTGTTTTTTTAATTTACCCTAATATAGCAAATCACACCATGTCTTGATGCACCAATGCATTTTCAAGTATCCAACTCACCGATTTTTTAAATATTTTTACACACGTTGATGTGCTTGGTATTGGTATGCATCGGTGCAGTAGAAATAAATGTTACGTTGATTTATTTTTTTAAATAACCAATATTTTTAAACATATTTTAACCTATCTAGTTGCATGTGAAAATCTTATAAAACATATTTTAACCTATCGATGTCTTTTATAAAATATTTTAAGATAATTTGGTGCACATGGTATGGCACACACCAATGTGGTTCAATAGGTTTAGTGCACCATAGGCTTTATGGGAAAAATGATAAATATTTTTTATAAAAACATTTTCACCTACATTTGTGCTTGTGGAACGGCTATGCACTAGTGCGTGTTATATTAAAGTGCACTAATGCATCTATATGATAGAAGTAGATAAAAATATATATACTAAAATCTTCAACCACATCGGTTTACTTAAAAACCTATGCTAAAAAAGAAATAAAAGTATTTTTACAAAAACCTTTAAGTATTGGTATTTTCCTTCTATAACCATTATTTTTATCTTTAATAAATTGAAAAACATTAGCTTTAAACCTATTCATTATTTTTTTCTTTAATGAATTGAAAAAAATGGATTTTAAACCATATTCCTTTTAGATATGAGATATGACATTATTTTTCCATTTTTAAAGCCCAACATGCTCGTATCCATAATTAGATATTAGATCTTACTTTGTCACTCGACAACCTAACTTGCATGAATCTCTTTGATGTAAGCTAAATTATGCCCTCCTCTTAAACACTAAAAATAGGATAATGGTTCACTTTTAAATTTGGCACAACGGTTTTGGAATGGTGAGATTATACCCTTTTAAGAAAAATGGATCATACCCAAAAGTGGCGGTGATATAGTGATCTTCGAATTTGAGAAAGGGGGCCATTTATGGATTTCATGGTAGTATTTGGTCATCTTCGAATTTGAGCGAGGGTCCATTTATGGATTTCATGGTAGTATTTAAATTGTTTCTGATGAGGCAAGATATATATATATATATATATATATATATATATGCATTTACCCTTTCAAAATAGAAACTTCATTTTTTTCTCACCCACTCCGTAACTTCTTATAGTTGATGTGGAACTCGGACATTCTTTAGCCACTTTTTAATGTAAAATAGAAAATTTTCCTGCCAAAGATTACGGAAACATACTATGCAATTGTTAAAGTAAATGCAATATAATAAATGTAAGGAGTTCTTTATGTTAGTACTTATTAGGAATATTGTGAAAGGAGTAGTTATGCTTTATATTAGTAGTTATTTGGAACATTTTGTTATGCTTCATATGAGTAGTTATAAGTAATATTTTGATTAATGAAGCTTGTGAAAAGGGGGTGAAAAGGGTGAACAGAAGAACGGAAACACAATTGTACTGGATAAATGATACTCTTGGGTTGGAGAGGATTGGTTTTTGTAGGTAGATTTTATCATTGTCGTAGTTATTCATTGTATTAGTTTTAGTTATATATATGTGTGTGTGTGTGAGAGAGAGAGAGATATTTTAATATGTTATTGTTCATTTTTTAAGTTAGAATATTTTGGGAGTTTTGTTGTTGTTTTATGCATATAATCGTGAATGTAGAATTAAGAAAAGACATAACGAAGAGATTTGATGTGTATATATAAAATGGAAATATTGTTCAATACACGGTCACTAGTTATTGGATACTCATTTGTTTGTTTGCTTCCATGTAATGCATTTCATGGGGAAATCCATCAGGCATTTCCCCTCATTATGAGGATGTACCCAAGATAAATTGGATTTGTAGAAGCTCAAAGCTTTTCCATGTCACTTACAGGAATATACACTAGGTGGGGGATGTTTCCCCTCATATTGCATGAGGATCAGATATGTGATCAATTTTCATCACATATCGCAGGGATTTGTAGTATGGTAGTTTCATTAGGTGTGGCTTGAGTACTTTGGATTGGAGGAGACTCATTTATCCTTTATGATGGATTTCCTTGATTCCTTTATTGGTTTTCTCTTCATGGTTGCATATCTTTGATCGATGGATCAACATGCTAGTGGATAATTGATGATCATGTTTTCTAATTCATATGACTTATGTTAGCATCATGGTATTACTCTTTGGACATATGTATAATGGTTCTATCTCCCTAAAAGGTTGGGTGATGATGACGTGTGATGTTATGGCTCCTATTGATGAAAACCCTAGTAATTATTGATGGATTAAGAATGGCATAGCTTGATAGTCATTTATTTGATGGTCACCGAAAGGGGGAGTTCCATGTTGTCCTCCTTCCTTATGTTGTGCTAGGGCATGCTTCATATGTTGAGGTGGTACATATTTCCTAGGAGAAGATTTCCCTAGCATGTTGGGTTGGTTTTACATGATGATTGCACACTTTCATGGTTGATGTCACCTACTTATGGAGCTCCTAACATATTGACCTCTTTCTGCATGGTTTCAACATCTTCATTGACATATTGGATGTGTTTTTCCCTATGGTTGAATTTGGGAGAAACCCCTTGGAGATTAATGGAATATCTATTGGATGTGTTTGGAGGATCAATGAAACATTTTTGCGGGTGAGGACATCTTCTAAACCATAATGCTATTATTCTTACTAGAATTATCTTGGCATATGCTCATGGCGTCATGAATTGGGTAATCCCCTTCATTTAGCTTTTATGTTATCAATGGAGTATTGTTTATGATTACATGTTTCTCTACTCTAAGATTGATGCACGTACATATTATTCCATATAACCATAATCTTCATGATCATTGGAGTTTATTACGCTAGTAATCTCATTAATTATATTTTTGTAGGTTGGGACGACAAGGAAATGGTTGTTGTAGCTTGTATGTTTCGAAATCAATGACCATTATTCCTCATTAGGATAGCCTCCTATTGACCCCTAATTTGACCTCATCTTCCCAATTGATAAGACACTAGTCTCTGGTCCACTCATCCATCTTATTTCTTGAAACATACCAACTCATTTTGCTAGAGCCATATTTTCATGTTCACCTTGGACTTTATTACATAAGCTCTAGTAATCCTATTCTAGGTAAGCCCCCATTGAGTTGGAGGAGAGCTACCCTAAAGTGTGAACAAGGCTTGTGGGGCAACATTGACAATCCCTCTTAGTTCCTCTAAGGTCTCACTTGAGATTTATGACTTTATCTCCAAAAGTTAGAGTTTGAGAGGTAACAAGGAGGATAACGTTGCAACACACAACCACTCTGAATAAGCCCAATTAAGAGTTGTTGGATATAGAAACTATTATTATATACTTAATGTATTCAAATGAAATACTAAATTAAATGCAATAAGCTATATGTTATTATTGTGCCAAAATGTGTTTTCTATAGCCCAGTATGAGGGAGATGTTAATGTCTTTCATGGTCAACATGAAGTTGACACATGCAAATTAAGAAAAATATTTAAATGTTAGCCATAAATACAATATTTCAATATCCACCTTATGTAAAAAAAATTATATCCACTTTATATAGAGACAAATAAGGTAATTAAAAATTTAAAAAATTCTTATTACTTACAAAAAAAAATTAATGTGAGTCATAAAAAAAAATATTTCAATGTTTACCACCCCTTTATTTGTACATGTGAGCTCCAAAGGAGGATACAAATGTTCTTAAGACCCAATTTGGGATAGCCTCCTATAGTAGAAGTGTTTAATAATTATAAATTGATTTAATAATTACAATATATTTATTTAATTCTTTATTTATTAAAAATAAAGATACAACAAACAAAATGGAGATGTAAATATTGTTTGTGTTAGATAAAG
>SNQJ01S0023564.1:127489-166197 GCA_010110895.2 Picea sitchensis | reverse complement strand
TTATCATTTTCATGTTTGAATGCCATAAGCTATATTGAGTTGTCCCATTGATCCACATTCACAAAATACAAAAAAACATTCATTTCTTAAGTTACCAAGCACCTCTGGTCTGCAACCACAGAGGGTTTCTTGGAGTGATAACATGGCCCTTTTACCCTTATAATTGATATCAATATTACCTTTACACTTTTTCTTTGCGGATTTTTTAACAGACTTAACACCACCTTTGGGATACGACTCCGGTAGAGTGTCGGGTTGGGTAGTGTCCGGATAGGTCGAGGGTTCCACACAGGGCAAGAGCGAAGGAGGAGGGATGGTAGGCTCGACGAGGGTTTCTGTGATGACAGACTTGTCAACCTGTCCTATTTCACTGCTAGAAAAACCATTTCTTAACAGGAAGGCATCCCAACAATCACCGTTTAATTTCAACTGATAAACAATAATAATTTTGATCAAACAGTGGTGCAACAAGCTAGAATTAGATTTCTACCTTTTAAAACGCTTTGCCATTTTGTATAATCTTCGAAGGAGAAAATAGGGCATGTTTAGGGGAAAATCGATGAAACTCATGAGCAACCACAAGTGATATAAGAAAACCAAACCATGTCTACCCTCACAAGTAACGAACTATTTTACAATATCTAACAGATCATGCCATCTAGGTTTTAGAGTTGTAACGGGAATACCTTTGTCGCAGCTGGTAATATTCCTTGAGGTGAACAACAATGACCAGGGAACCTCTTCAACCTTTGAGTTTTTAAACCACTTTTGTCCCACAGCTGGCAGACCGGTGGCTTGGCTAGTAAAATCTTCGTTTAACTCAAGTTGGACATCTCCTATTTTATCTCTTCAACCATCGAAGGTTAGCGCAAATTCTTGAGTGACTGTTAAATTAAAACCCTCAAACTTTTCAACAAAGACACGCCAACCATTCCTCTCTAAGTATTCTCGGGCATTATCAAACGACAACAATGTCTGGACACCGTTACGCTCAATTCTCACTACAGGGGCCATGGCTAAAAACAAGGAATCGACAAGGGATTCAGCGATAGGGTTTGACAGAATAGGAAGAGAGCCATTGCCCCGAGCTTCCCCAACACAATGCAAAGGCAGCTCGAAAAGGTAGGTGGGAGTGTAAATTGCTATGCGTGCGAGGAAAGTCGTGTAGATCGAGGCCATGCACAAACATTATACCAGGCTGTACTCGGAATGACACCTCGATGTAATGGTACACATAAAAATCATAACAGTTGAAAACCATCATATGCATATCCAAGATTCGATCAAAATGTCAAATAAACAATTGAATCAAAGTTTTTATAAATTAAAATCCCATTACATTAGTCGAATTCTAAATGGGTGGTGGTTTAATACACATGTAACCAAGGTGTGTTCGAGACCAAGGGGTTATACCATGAAAACAACCATGCTCATAACAAAACAAGACAAATCGACGATAAACCATATGAACATTAACCCTTTGATGAAATCAAACATGAATTCCAGCTATGAGTTTTCATACTTGCAGTTATGAAAATGAAATTGAAAAGCAGGTACGTAGAAAGTGATGGATAATGGTGTCATTTAATGAGAAAGGTTGTGACGAGTAATGAGAATTTAAAAACCCTGTGTAGGAAGCTTGTAAAAATAGAGATTAATATGGCTGCCAACAAGACCCTATATGTGGTTGTGATATTTTGTGCATTCTGAGAGTGAATCATGATGAAGACAAACTTCCCCATCTAAGAGATGACCTTCCTGCATTTCTTGGCAGAGATCAAGGAAATAACACTAGGTGGGATTGTCTTTGTTATCCTATACAATTTCTTGTTCAAAGTAATAATAACACTGCTAGTCCTACACTCATATACAGCATGGCATTTTCATAAATATGGTTTTCCCAAAAGAACATTACAAACTTCGAGAGGGGAAACATCACACAATACCTCATCTTTAAAGGGCTTGATGTCGTATGACAGGTGGCATTGTTGGCTGACTCAGATGTTGCTTCCTTGGCGGAGCCATCCGAGGGTGTAGGTTTGTGGGTGTGGCATTGTCGGAAGGGGGAGTCACTTGACAACCTTTATTGTGATGAGGTTCTTCTAGTTACCGTTATCAATGATGAAGTGAAGTGGGGTACCCTTCACCCACATCTCTGAATGAAAAAGGTGCTCGCCTTCCTCTGGCTCGTCTAGTTCATCGGGATGGAGTTTGGTGGTAGCAATGGTAGACTGGGTTCTAAATCAATGATACGTTTCCCACTTTATGGTTCTGACTCTGAGTCGGAACCCGCATCTAATTCAGATGCTTTCACCTCAGCCACCAATGACTGCTTTGAGTGGAAATTAGCAGTGTTATGCCAGGGGCTTTTATGCAAGTCGCACCACTTCCTGGTATCTTTCTTTGTCTTTTCGGTGTCCTTTTTTTCTTGTGGCATGGATTGTTTGTCCTGAGGAAGTCTGTATTTTCTCTATCCTTTGTTCTGCAGTTTTGGGCCGCCCTTTCCTGGATTTTGCTATGAGGGGTTCCTAGGCCCAAATTGTCGCGTCTTTTGTTTGAGCTTCTACTCGATTTTGACAGCATATCTATAGGTCGTGTCGAAGGATGAGATGTCCAACAACTCCATTTCGGCCTAGTTGTATCTATGCAGACCATCGCGATACTTGAGCACTAGATGTCTCTCAAAATATTTGATACCCAGCTTGGTGTGCAAGGTATGGAATATATTTGTGAACTCGGGCATTGCTTGGTCTCTTTTATGCCGCAATGTGGTCCATTTTTTATACAAGTCGTCATAACTTCCAACAAGGTAGTATTATTCCTTAATAGCATCCCTGAAGGACTCCCAAGTGACCATGACTATAAATAATGAGGGTTCCTCTGTTTCCTTCTGCTCACAGAAATTTTCCCATGAATCTTTGACATGGGGAATGACTTTGAGGAACGCAAAAGTAATCTTTTCTCTATTCAAGAAGTTATGGACATAGAAGTACCCTTCTAGCAAATTCAACCATTTGTCTACAGCATCTGCGTCTATCTAACCTTTAAATATAGGAATATTGAAGTTGATTTGTACCTTAAAGGGGGTGGTGCCTCTGTTTGAGGAAGATGTGTCACTTGTTGGTAGTCGCCGAAGGATTTGCGCAAAACTATCCATCATATCTTTCCTCTGTTGCATGAGGGATTCCTCGAGAAACATTTTGAAGGGATCTCTTGTCCCGTCGTCTTTATTTTATCCCACCATGATATTTTTCTTGGGTGTGCGAGAGCTTTTGTCCTCGAGAGAAACAAGCTCGAGACCCAATTATTTGTACCCTAACCTTGTTGGGGACATGCATTAAGAATGACAAGGATCACACCGCTCCGATACCACTGATCTGGATTTTATGAGAAGAATGAAATGAATACAGATTATTTTCAAAAGATGCTTGACACAGAATAACAGATATACAATAAAATTGGTTTCTATTCAATAAGGAAATAAGTTGAAATTGTAAAATGTAGTGGAAAACAAACTTGTTAGAATGGTGGTGGCTTATCTCTGAGAACATATGTGACGGTTTCACTCCTTCACCAAAATATGATTACAATAAGGCTCTCAAGGCCATTTTACAATAAATAGGAATCTCAAAAACCCTAGACATCCAAAAACCTAACCCTAGGAGATGAAGCGCCAAAAGTCATGTGGGCATTGTTTAGGTAAGTTAGTACATCAACTTCCCGAGGTCATACAATTTTCATACAATCTCTGTTTTAGGTGCACGATAGCCCATTGGAAATATCTATCCGAGGACTACACACATTCCATGTGGTAATCCCTACATAGTTTTACTGTGGTGAGCCCTAAAAAAGTTGTCTAGGGCCTCAAAATGGCCCTGGAAGTCAATGGCCCGAAAACTAGGAAAAAAACTATCGAACTGGAAAATTGCCAAAATGATCCAGTTGGAATAGGTGGTAGGCCATCGACATCCATCTAGATCATAGTAGGGCTGGTATATATTCATATCACAATATTCCCTATCCTACATTATCAACTTCAGTATCCTTAAAACTAAGAGATCAACTTGAAAAGTCTCATTATTAACAAGTGAATGCCTAACATTTTTGTATTTGTTCTCTCCCCTAAGTTGGTTTTATGGTTTATATCCATTAAATTTGGAGGAGGATCAATGTGTTCTATGTTATTGCTAGAATCATGTAGCCTTACTTGAGTTTTATTCTCTCCTAGTTTTTAGTTCAATGCAGTACTTGATGTATTGATATGAGTGTGCCTTTTTTTCTTGAGATATTAGATCAATTTTTAGCTCCAAGACATTGATAATAGTTGAGAAATATGGCCTTGTTTGTCTTGTTTCTGGATCCCAATGTTTTTTTCCTTTAGGGAGGCCATTCTTGGTTTATTTTTGCGTTTCAAAATCCTCCCATAGAAGTAAAGTACATATTTAAGTTGATCAAGTCAGATTTCATCATATGTGAGTGCAGTTTGAAAAAATATCAATGTTGACCCTTTTCACTAGTTACTAAGTGGGCTCCATGTGAGCAAGGTCTTGCCTTTTGGGGATAGATTTTGTTAGGAAACAAACCAAATAGCATTAAAATATAAAAAGAAGTAATTCCACACCTTGAGAATGAGATATAAGAACGAATGTGAAGCCTCTTTGAGGGGGCAACCTCCTTTTACAATATAACAAATGTGCAAGATAATATTCTCACTAAAACTAGGTCTCCTTGGTATATATAAGAGACAAAGGGTACACTTACAATTAAAGGATCTATTTGACCAATAAGGACAACACTAATATAAAAATAGAAATGTAATAACTCGATATCTATGGATTAACATGATGCTCCCCTTCAAACAAGTTTCTCCCTCAACAATTGATTAGTTGTGGATGTTTATGCATTAAAAATGCATTCCCATGTAACCTATTACACTTGTAGGTTCTTCCACTTGATGAGGTACTCAGTAATTGATAGATTTCATAGTTGATTGATCATTGTTTTAAGGATGGTTTCTAATTATAGTATGATTTACCCTTCTTCATTAATCTCTAGTAAAATATTTTTAATTGGGATCTTGTCATTGATTACCTCCTTTAAGCAAGAAACATGGAAGTTTGGATGTACACATGAAGATGGAGGAAACTCTAATTTGTAAACCATACTTTCAATCCTCTGTAGAACCTTATAGGGACCATATTAATTGGGTGCTATTTTATTTTCCTTCTTTTATTTTTTGAGGGACATTTGCGTGTATGGTTGTAGCCTCAAAAATACCCAATCCCCCACTTCAAATTCCCTTTCACTGCAACACTGATATTCTTGTTGTTTCATCCTATTTTGTGCTATATCCAAGTTGCCCTTTAATAGTTGGAGAACCTCTTGTTGGTTTTCTTTGTGGTCCTCCATTTATTGAACCTTCACTTTCTCTCTCAAGGTTGATGTGGTGGATGGAGGATGATGGCCATAAAGTCCCATAAATGGGGACATTTTTTATGAAGTATGGAAGGATTTTTTGTACCACCATTTTACCAAGGGAAACCACTTAACCCATTGTGTCTATTTATTTGATGCAAAGAAATTAATACACCTTTCTAGAAATTTATTCACAATCTCAATTTTCCCATTGAATTGAGGATGGTAAGCGAAGCTATGAGTCAATTGAGTACCCAAATAAGAAAACAATTTATTCCAAAAATTACCATTGAAATTTGGATCTCTAACACTTACAATAATCTTGGGGATTCCATGTAGCTTTTGAATTGTTTCCATGAATGTTGTAGCTATTGTACTTGCTTTAAAAGGATGAGAAATAGAGAAAAAAAAATGGGCATAGTTTGTGAGTCAATCCACCACTACCATAATGAATATTTTTCCTCCAAACTTGGGTAGACCTCTGATAAAATCCATCAAAACCTATTCCTAGCATTGACTTGGTATGTCTAATGGTTGTAGGATACTTGGGGTCTTTATTGTATCTCCATTATTCTATTGGAAAACCAAAAATTCAACCACAATATTTTGCACATCATTTTTAAGACCTTTAGACTAGGAAAAATCCTTCTTAATCCTATGGTAAGTTTTCAGGAACCATGAATTTACTCCTATAGGAGAAGTGTGAAATTCCAAAAGGACCTTCTACTTGAATTGGGAAGTCTTACATAAATATAGGTGATCATGATACCATAGAGAATTATTATTCCATAGAAATTTATCTAATGAACTTGGGTCCTCTTGTAGTTATTGAATGATCTTGCATGCCTTATGATCTTGCTTCCATCCTATCCCTTATTTTTCCACCCAATAAAATTAAATAATGGAACCAACACACAATAAAAAAATTGTGTATTCTTCTTTCCTTGAAATTGCGTCTGTCACCACATTTTGTTTTACTATTTTTGTAGATAATTTCAAAGGCGTAACCTAGAATCTTTTTAACCCATTTTTGTTGTTCTTGTGAAGATAATCATTATTTAAAGAAGTAATTCAAAATATCATGATTTTTTTTACCTTGAAGTATCTTCCTATTAGGTAATGGTGTCATTTCTTAACTACATGTAATATGGCCAACATTTTCTTTTCGTAAATGGGCTTGAGTAAGTTCTTTCCTTTAATTTGGTTTCTTTCAAAGGAAAGGGGTCATCCTTCTTGCATTAAAACTACACCAATTACATGCCTTGAGGCATCACACTCAATAATAAATGGTTTTGTGAGTTAGGTGTGGCCAGGATAAGATTTGTACATATAATCTCCTTAAGTTTTTAAAAATATTTGGTTGCTTCTTGAGTCCAAGACAATGCCTCTTTTTTTAATAACCTTGTTATAGGTGATGTTATTTTACCATAATTATTGACAAGCTTGCATTAGTAGCATGTCAATCTTAAGAATCCTATAAGATTCAAAGTTTTGGGAATTGGGCATTCCATCATAGATTTAATTTTTTTAGGGTCCACTTTGACACCTTCATGAGATACAATATGACCCAAATATTCCACTTCCCAGACCCAAATCCTAAGAATCCTCTAAGATTCTTCAAAGTTTTGGGAATTGGCCATTCCATCATATATTTAATTTTGTAAGGGTCCACTTTGACTCCTTCATGAGTTACAATATGACCCAAATATTCCACTTCCTGGACCCCAAAGGCACACTTGGAAGGCTTCACATATAATTTTTTCTCCTCCAATAGTTTTAATACCCTATCAACATGTTGTACATGCTCTTCCCAAGATTTGTTGTAGATTAGTATATCATCAAAAAATACTAACACAAAATTTTCTGAGGAAGGGTTTGAAAATATAATTCATCAAGCTTTGAAACGTAGAAGGTGCATTAGTAAGTCCAAACAACATCACCAAAAACTCATAACAACCTTCATGTGTTCTAAAGGTTATTTTGGGGATGTATTCTTGCCTCATTTTGATTTTATGATATCCAAAATGGAGATCTGGAAACTTAGTAAAGAAAATTGTTCCTTGAAATCTATCTAATAATTCATCAATGATAGGAATAAGAAATGTATATGTCATGGTCATTTTCTTAAACTCTCTATAATCTGGACATGTATACCATGAACCTTCATTTTTGTAAATCATCACCACTTGTGAAGAGAAAGCATTTTGGCTAGGTTGAATGATGCCAACCTCTAACATTTATTGAACCATGCATTCAATCTCACTCTTTTGTGCATATGGGTACTTGCAAGGACTAATTTTAGGTGGTACACTTCCTAGTTGCACATTAATAGCATGGTCATGATCTTGAGTAGGTTGAAGACCCTTAGGAATCTCTCCAAATACCTTGGAATGATTGTTGACAACTTTTTGGAGATCCGTAGGATAAAAGGGTCTATATGTTTGAAAAAATTTAGTGAGAACAATTGTACAATTACACCATGGTGTCCCTTGTTTAGATATTTTTCCATGTTATTAGAGACTATAACTTTATAGTGTTTCCCTTGGATACCTATGAGTTCAATTTCCTTATCTTCCCATGAAAATATCATGGAAAGTTCTTGAAAATTAAGAGTCATTGTTCCTAATGATTGTATCCAATGGACCCCTAATACAAAATCAAAACCACCCATTTGGATTGAAATCATTGGAATATCCAATAAATACTCCCCCATAGTGATCTTAATACTATGGAACTTTCATGCACAATTTATGGTGCATCCTTATGAAATTATTACTTGAAACTCTAGTGTTGGATCTCTAAAACGATTGAGAAGTTTGGTTAATTTACAATTAATGAATTTATGGGTACTACCATAATCAATCAACATTGTTACCTTTCTCTTTTTGATATATCCTTCCATATTGAGAGTTTGAGTGTTTATTCCATCCAATTCATTACAATATATTGTTGGAGTAGTCTCTTCCAATTCTAAATATTGTGACGGTTCTATCTCTTGTTCTTCTTCCTCCTCACAATATATGTAGAGTAATTCCTATCACCACATTTATTCCCCTTACGATACTTTCTATCACAATTGAAACATATTTCCTTGCTCTTTTTTCATCCATTTGTTGATGTTTCAACCTTGTAGGTTGATGAGTGAGGTTAGGAGAGGAGGGAACATGGTGATTTATATAGTTGTTAGTGGCTACCTTTCTAGTAGCCATATTTTTACTTTCCACTTTCCTTGCCACAATGAAATAATGATCCAAGGATTTAGTTTCAAAGACACACACCTCATGTTGAATGTTCTCCTTTAAAATTCACATAAAGAGATACAACAAATTATCCTCTAGAATTTTCTTTACCCTGAGACTCAGGTTTTAGAATTTTTGAATGTGCTTGCAATTGGACCTCTTTACCTGAGATTTATCAATTGACTAAAGAGTGTGTTGCTCTTAATATCCCCATAATATGTTATCAATTCATCTATAAAAAAATGGACCAAAATAAATTAGAATCATTTTTTCGTTCACAAAACCATTGGTATATGATCTAAAAAATCCTTAGATGTTATTTAATAATTAATACACATGAAAATTTATTTGATATTCAAAATAATAATGATCACTTGACTATTTGAAATATATATGTGTGTGTGTGTGTGTATGTGTGTGTGTGTGTGTGTGTGAATTAACTTATCTATCCAAATACACTTTAATGATAAAGAACTTGCAATTAACTGAGCGAAAAATAGAACAACATTAGCGATATCACATACACAAGTTTTTTAATGGAGTTCACCCAATTTGGGATACATATCCAAGTACTCTTACAATAGAGACCTCTTTATTAATGATTTTTTTTACAATGACCTTTTTACATGTTGCTCAAACTCAGAAACGGAGTGCACCATCGAATTCCTTGCAAAATTTCAAGAAAAATGAATATAAAGTTCATAAAATTTTGTTAACGAACCTCTTGGCATGCATTATGGTTCAATCCCAAGGTATTAATACCTCTGGCATGAAACTTAAGAATATTTGTACTCTACAATGATTGTTTATCCTTGCCTCAGTATGTGCTCCCATTAAATAAGGGGTCGGGCTTGAACCACCACCCAAAACTTTGGGCAACCATTTAATATTTTTTTTGGGGAATCCCGTAATGGAATGTGCCTTTGGAGCGATGGTTAAATCATTGGAGCATTATTTGGAAGGTCACAAGATCAAACCGTGTTTGACCATGCCATATTTTATGGTATGTGGTTACAACTATATATTAATATAGTACGGGTTTTTATCCATTGTTTTAAACCTCCCTCGAACTTTGGCATAAGACATGGTTATGTTGCATGTTATATATACCATGTGACTGCATATATTATGGTTCAAGGGCTAGGCCCTCGACCCTTTCCCTGCCAACAATACAATAAAACTTCAAATATATATGGTGGCATATTCGATTAAGAATCAAGGAAGTGGCACAACAGTAAGGTTGTTGGGATGTTGTGTGGGAGACCCAGGTTTGATCCTTTGGACTCCCAAGAAAATTTTAACCAACCTAATCCATAAATGGCCAATGGGAGGCTGCCACATGAAAACCTCTCATTGGTTTATCTTTTCCACGTGTCAAAACATAATTAGTCCACATGTACCATACGGTCGTGAAGTCACCTTCTATATCACACGTACAATGTGACATGTGGAACTTCCATGGTGTGGCCACATAAGCACCATACGGTTGTACGATCATTCCATGTGTCACCTTGACCCCTTTGAATTTTACTTTTGCATGGTTTGCCCTAAAATTTGACCAGCCATAACTTTTGCATACGAACTCCATTTGAGGATATTTTTGCGTCGTTGGAAAGTTATCGTTGGGATATACGCATTGATGTCACTTTTTAGAACATTTGAGATGATAAATTTTGAGCATTTATGAAACATTTTGGACCTCAATGAGAATTTCAGATCTTCCTGGACCTTTGTGAGTATTATCGGATCCTCTTGGATCATTCCTCCCCATTGGAAGCCCTTTGGATCACCAAAAGTTTTGAGTACTCAGAAACTAAGTGAGGGTAAATCTCCCTCACCCTTCTGATCTCCATCCATTTTTATTTACTTGGTTTTACCCCCTTAAGAGCAACTCGAAGATATTCCACATCACCTCGTTGTGAAGTCATAATTCGTTTTTAGATAATAACATCTTCTTGTAGCTTGTCTAAATATTTTGGAGCAAAATCATCAACTGTTGGAACCTTAATAATTTCATCTTCATCCATAATCATAGGAGGCTCATAAAGCTTCAAATTCTCAACATTTACCATTGAATACATTTTCTTGTAGGCTAGTAGATCTAAACGAAAGGCATTAGTACCAATCTTTTTGAAGATATTGAATGGAACATATCGGATTGGTCTTAGATTTTACCTTCACCCTTCATTTTATCATTGTTGATATGTATCCATACTTGATCATCGACTTGAAACTGATGATCAACCCGATGTTTTTCATGCCTCGCCTTGTACTTGGCTTGGCTCTTCTCCAATTGTTCTGGTATTGCTTGATGTACCTGTTGGATCTTTTGAATGAACCTTTTAGCTTTATCTCTATCATCCTATACATCCTCTTTACTTTCTTCTCCAAAAGAAAATTCCATAGGTGATTTAGGTAAGTACCCCAAACATACTTCAAAAGGGGTTTTCTAAGTAGAAAAATGCATGGCATGATTATAGGCATGTTGTAAATATGGTAAATGTTCATCCCATAGCTTAGGATGCTTACTGCAATATCCTTGAAGTATATGTACCACCATTATATTTGCCACCTCTATCTGTTCATCTATTTGCGAATGAAAATTTGTGTTGTTATTTAACTTAGTGTCCATTAGATCCCATAAATGAGACCAAAAATTTCCCAAAAAGTGAGAGTCTCAATCTGATATAATAGATGTAGGAAGCCCAAAATGAACCCATACATTAGCAAAGAACATTTGTTTTGTTTGTTCAGTTATGATTTGTTTCTTACATGGAATTAGGATACACATCTTACTGAATCTATCCACAGCTACATATAAATAATCATGACCTATATTAGGCATCGACAACCCCCCTACAAAATCCATGGAGATACTTTCCCATGGCTGAGAACGTACTGGAAGTGGCGTATATAATCCTAAATTTCAGTTGTTGGGATTACTTATGGCACACATAACACACCCCTTTACATACTTGGAAACTGTCTCATTCATTTGAGGCCAATAACAATATCTATGCAACTATGCTATTTTCTTACCAACCCAAAAATGTCCAAAAATGAGAGATGTATGAGCTTCTCTAATTACATTTACTCTTTCATCCCTGGGTATACAAATCTTTCCAAGTTTATATAATAAATTTCCATGCACTTGATAATATAACTATTGATTTCCATGAATCAAAGTCATATATACATCCTTAAAATCATCATCCCTAGCATATTGTTTAGCATAACTTTCATGAGATAAGGGAGTATACCTTAATATTGTAGATGCATTGATCATTGGTCTTGAAAACATGTATGGAACCTTGTTATGAATACCTTTCTTATACTTGATTACCAAATGAAATTGTTGTAAGAAACCCATCCACCTGAAATGTCTTGATTGTTGTAGCTTGGTTTTTGACTGCAAATACTGTAATGGTTGATTATCCATATGAATTATTGTCTCTTTTCCCATTATGTAATGATTATATTTTTTCCCACTTTGTACCAACGCATACAATTCCTTATCATATGTAGGATAGTTAATTATTGCTTGAGAAAAAGTCTCAGAATGATAACATATAGGTTTACCTTGTTGCACCAAGACTACTCCCATGGCATATCCACTTGCATTGGTATGAATCTAAAATGGTTGTTGTATATCAGGCATAGCCAAAACTGATGTGGTTCTTATCTTTTCCTTCAATGTCTCAAATTATTTATGTTTCTTTCTTCCCTATTGAAAGACTTGTTTTACACTTTTTAACGCATGCAGAGGAGCTACTATGAAAGAGAAATTAGCAATGAATTTCATCGAGTAATGTATTGCTCCTAAGAAGCTCCTAACTTCTATGGAAGTAGTTGGCTTGGGCCATTTCACAATAAATTATACTTTTGCAGGATCTATCTTTAGCTAAACATTTCCTACAATGTAACCCAAATATACCATAGAAGTTTTTCCAAATTCACATTTAGAAAACTTAATATATGGCTTCTCCTTCTTCAAGAGTTCAAATTAGATCGTCTTGACATGCATTATATGATATTCCCATATTCGACTAAATATCAATATATCATCTAAGTATACAATGAAAAAATCATCTATGTAAGTCCCGAACACATCATGCATTACCCTCATAAACGTTGTAGGTGCATTACATAAACCAAATGGAATAACTAAACATTCGAACAAGCCCTACTTTTTCTTGAAAGTAGTGTTCCATATATCACTTTTTTCAATCCTGATCTGATGGTAACCACTTCTCAAGTCTATCTTGGTGAAGTAAACAACATTATTTAATTGATCCAATAAATCATCAATTCTAGGAAGAGGATAATAGTTCTTTATTGTAATCTTGTCCAGTGCTTGAAATTCAATGCATATCCTCCACACATCATATTTCTTCAAAACTAATACAATAAGAGATCCTCACGAAGAGGAACTTGGCCTTATAATTCCTTTATCGATCAATTCCTGAACTTGCTTATTTATCTCTACATTCTCTAGTATTGATGATCTATAAATACCAATGTTAGGAAGAGGAGCATCCCGCTGCAAATAGATTTCATGTTCAACTTCCCTCTTCGGAGGAAACCCTATAGGTTCCTGAAATAACTCATCATAATTAGATATTATTTTGACCAACTTATGCTTATGATCTAGATCACAACTTGATAAAGCATCAGATATCTCTTCTTATTTTTGTTTCACTATCATGAGAACAAAATATTTACTTGCATTCACAAGTCTCTTCATTTTCTATGTGGTCACTAAAGAAACATTAGTTTTGATTCGATGAGCTCTGACAATAAATTCGATCCTATCCTTGAAAAGATTATATTTTTTCTCCTCATGGTAAAATATAGCTTTCATATCAATTAGATATGGACTACCCAAGACAATGTTGCAAATATCAAGAGACACAACATCTAGCTCAACCTCATCAAATAACTTAGATGTAATTGAAAATATGATATCACACTGCTTCATTACTTGCAACTTAGCATCTTCACACACCCAACCTAATGGATATGGATTTTTATGAGGTGTCGTCTTTACACCCAACTTCTTAACAATTGCTTAAGATATTAAATTAACTTGAGATCCACTGTCAAACAAAGTATATATCTTTGTATGCTTGACTATAACCCTAACATGAAAAAACTCACTTTTTTTCTTTTGATCAATAACACTTTCCAATGTAGTAGGTTGAATTGAGGAATTAGAATTGATAGTAGATATACCTTTGCTTCCTATTTCCATGATCTTAGATTAATCCCTGGAATCTAATCCTAGATCTTGTTGAACTGATGCAATAGTATTTTGCTTCCCTTTATCCTAGGACTTCTTTGGTTGTAATTCTAGATGCAGTCTCCAACATTATGCTTCATCATGCCCCTTTCTCTTACAGTGGGAACATGTAGTTATTTCTTCAACTTTCTTTACAGTAGTTGACTTATTACTCTTCTATTTTCCTTTCGGTTTCTTTTTGAACTTGTATGACTTCTTATATTCAATCACATGCTTCCCCTTACTAGCCTCTAGATGTGTAGCTTGTACTAACACTTTATCAATTTTAGTAGGGTTAAACATTAAAATAGTGTGTCAAAGATACGAGTGCATGCCACCAATATAATTTAGAAGAGTTTCACGAGTATACAATGGAATTCCTAAGGATAATGCCTTGTTTTTTAATTCATGTGTATATGCTTGAATATTTTGGCCTTTACCTTGCCTTATATGTTTCCATTCTATAATTGATGTTTGTGTATAAGCTAGTGGATAAAAATATTTTCTTATGGCCTCAGTAAATTTATCCCAAGAAGAGATTACTTTACCATTTTGAACAAGATCAACTTGCATCTTAATCTCCCACCATATCAAGGTTGTGCCACTTAGTCGAATACCATATAATTGTATATTTGTTGTGTCATCCATGATATTGTGTACCCTGCAATATACCTCTATTTACTTGATCCAATTGTCTAACCTTTCTACATTCAATTCTCCATTACATATTGGCAATTCAAACTTAACATCCAATTTTAATAAAGGTAGATTATGATTATGAGAAGACTTCTTAGAGGGATTATCTTGATGAGAAGAATTTTAATTTGCCTCAGAGGAATATGATGATGAGGATGGTGAAGAAGGCTTTGAAGGTCCACCGCCTTCACCTCTTCCTGCTTTTACCAAAGATTCTCCACTTGCAAGCTTTTGAATTCTTCATTGCAAATCATGTATTATCTCTCTCATCGAGTGAAGTGTATCCATCACTTCTTCAAGATTCATGGGAGGATCTTCTCCTTCACTTCCTTCGGAAGCCAACTTATGCTTATGAAGTCTCATTTCAATCTCTAACTTATAACTTGGAGTCTCTCCTTTACCAAGTTTGATTTTGACTCTTGTAAGCATTCACTTGCAACCACTATCAAAACATGCTTTGATTCCAACTTGATCTGAAAAATCCTTAGATTTTACTTAATAATTAATACACATGAACATATATTTGATCTTCGAAATATTAATGATCGCTTCACTATTTGCAATATGTGTGTGTGTGTGTGTGTGTGAATTAACTTATCTATCCAAATACACTTTAATGAAAAACAACTTGTAATTAACTGAACGAAAAATAGAACAACAATAAAAATATCACATACACAAGTTTGTTAACATAGTTCACCCAATTTGGGCTACATCTCTAGGTCCGCTCCCAATAGATACCTCTTTATTAATTCTCAAATGTTTGTGTTTTACAATGACCTTTTTACATGTTGCTCAAACTCAGATAAAGAATGCACCATCGAATTCCTTTCGAAATTTCAAGAAAAATGAATATAAATTTCATAAAATTATATCAACGAACCTATTGGCACGCACTACGGTGAAATCCTAGGGTATATATACCTATAGCATGAACCTAGAGACTATATGTACTCTGCAATGATTTTATATCCTTGCCTCAATCCACGTTCCCATTAAATAGGGGGTCGAGCTTAAACCACCACCCAAAACTTTGGGAAACCATTTAATATTTTGTTTGGGGAATCTTGTAATGGAATGTTCCTTTGGCGTGATGGTTAAATCGTTGCCACATTATTTGGAAAGTTTCAGGGTCAAACCATGTCAACCATGCCATATTTTATGGTACGTGGTTACAACTATATATTAATATAGTACGAGTGTTAATCCAATGTTTAAAACCTCCTGCAAACTTTGGCATAACACACGTTTATGTTGCATGTTATATATACCATGTGACCGCATATATTATGGGTCAACGATTAGGCCCTCAGCCTGTTTCTTGCCAACAATACAATACAACAACTTCAAATATATATGGTTCCATATTCGGTTAAGAATCAATGTGGTGGCGCAACGGTAAGTTTGTTGGGATTTTGTGTGGTAGACCTCGGTTCGATCCTCCAAACTTCCAACAAAATTTTAACCAAATTAATCCATAAATGGCCAATGGGAGGCTTCGACATGGCATCCTCTCATTGGTCTATCTTCGCCACGTGTCAAAACATAATTATTCCACATGTACCATATGGTTTCCAAGTCACCTGCTAGATCACACATACGGTGTGCCATGTGGCACTTCCATGGTGTGGCCATGCCAACATTGTACGATCTTACAGTCATGCCATGTGTCACCCTTGCAGTGGTGAAACGTGTCACCTTGACCCCTTTGACTTTGAATTTTTCCTTGTTTGACTTGAACATTGACCAGCCATAACTTTTGCATAAAAACTTCGTTTTAGGCAATTTTTGTGTTGTTGGAAAGCTATCACTGAGCTCTACGCATTGATGTTGTTTTCAAGAAAATTTAAGACGATTAAATTTTAAGCATTTATTAGCCCTTCTAGACCTCTGTGAGAATTTTGTATCTTCTTCGACCTCTGTGAGAATTCTTGGATCCTCCTGGATCAATATAGAACAAATTGATTAGGTTTTAAATACAAGGATATAAGAGTTGGCACTTGGTGTAGATAAAAGAATTGTTCCATCTTGAATATCCATGTTATAGAATCTTTACCATCAAAGTTCCTCATATTCATCTTTGGAATTAAGTAGTTCACTGGTGTAGAGTTGAACCTCCAATGATGCAGATCTTGGAGTGATGAATAATTATGATTCTAGGACTCAATATTTATGTTCTCCACATTTGCTAAAATATTCCCCATATGTGACTAGGGTTCAACAATTTTGTTCTCCCTAATTTCATAATATCAACTTTATGGAACCTCTCATCTAGAGTATGTAAGAGCATGGCTTCCACATAATTTTGTAACTTTCCATCTTTTGATCCATTTCCCTTTTAATAATTCTTGAAAATGTTCCAAATCAACATTTTGCAACATAGTTTCAACCATTTCATTAAATTGGTTTGTTAGGGTCCTAGCCTCCCTAACCCCTCAAGTAGATAGAATAATATATTTTACTCTGTAATAAATTCCATCATTGGTAAATAAGGCCTATGTAATAATGTGAACACTTCTATTGTAAGATGACTTACTAGAAGGTTCCACCTTTAGAAATTTCTTCCTCTAGAATATTCTCAAGAAGATAGAAATAATATATATAATGGTAGAAAACATGGAAAAGCTTGTCTTGTGAAATCATTTGTACTCGAGCTCTAATATGTTGGAGGTTTCCCCCTCGAACAAGCATGTGAACCTTGCTCTAAAGATAATAAAGGTATCATCATTTGCATCTATATTGTCATTATTCCTACTATTTTGTCTCTTTATGTTAACTATTTTTTATAATAATTCTGCTACTTCCTACATATTTCCTTCTGGTACCATTACAAGTGGTATCAGATCTCTTTCCTCAATAGATTTTTTGAATGTTTTTTTAGGTTAGAGACGTGTTCTGACATCTATAAATAACCACAGTAATATATCGTTCAGTGGGTAAAAATACGGTTGGGGAAGAATACACATACTACACATGGTTTCACCTTGTTGGAAAGACCTATAACCCATGTTGGTACCCCTTTGACTAGTATTGCATCAGATAGTACGTGAACCTGGAATTTCACCCCCCGTACCCTCAAGTATATCAAGATTCCTTTAGATATCCTAAAACTAATCGTAGATTCGTCATTTGACCTTCTAATTGATATAGTGGCACTGAGAAAAACACTAGGGAAGACTACTCACTCATACCTGGGTAATCAGGTAGTACAGCTAAGGGTACACTTAATACTCCTTAGTTGGAGCCCTAAGATATTGGGCCTAGAACTATTATTATATCCCACAAGTATATAATAGAGATATAGCACGGGGATATCCCTTGTCCTTAAGAACCCTCAAAACCCTAACTGTTGTTTTCAAAAAAGAATAGAACAAAAAAATGTTTAAAATTTGCACATATGGTGTAGGAAACCCTACTTCCTGCATCTAGGATGCAAAATTCCTACACAATTTTCACTATTAATAATTTGGGCATTTCTTCACTGGAATATTACTCATATCAGAGTAAAATTCCACAAGAGTAAAAAAAAAAGTAAATTGGTCCCACTAACACCCTTATTTGAGACCTACCCCATTGAATTACTCTCTTCACATTGATCGCAATGGTACCCCTCTCTCACAAGCCTTTCTTTTCTTCTATGGACCCACCCACCTGCTCCAACACCCTTATTTGGGGACCTATCCCATTGGATTCCTCTATTTTCACTAATTGTAGTGGTACCCCTCTCTCATAAGCCTCTTTTTTTTTGTGAACCCACCCACCCTTCTCTGACACCTTTATTTGGGATCTCTCTCATTGTATTCCTCGTTTCACGTTGATCGTAGTGATACCACTCTCTCATAATCCATTTTGTATGGACCCACTATCCCTATTCTTTCTTGCTTATCTCCTATATGGCCAACATCCATGACCAAGAATTTGAAAACCGCATCAATTCCTTCGACAAGTTTGTGAACAACCTTGACACTACAATCAAAAAATCTACTTCAGAAATTTCTACCATAAATTCTCGGCTCAATATACTAGAAGACTGACTCACTAAAATAGAAAACCTCTCTGACCAAATGAACTCCCTATCTGCATGGTTTCATCAACCCAAGGGTTTTTGCTACAATTGTGATGAAAAATATTTTCCACGACACAAATGCAAGGAGAAAAATATTTTTATGGCCATTTCCAAGGAAATATTTGAAGATGAAGGTGATGTTTCCCCTCTCGAAGAACTATCCCAAGCTGATCATACCATCCCTCCTTTTGATCCACCTAAGGTATAATCTCTCATCTATTTGCATGCTCTCACTAGCCTCTCCACTCCCCAAACCCTCAATTTAATTGGTTATATCAAGCATTGGAAAGTCATTGTCCTCATCGATAGTGGTAGCACCCATAATTTTATTCATCACCAGATTGCTCAAGAGACCCTTTGATATATCCATGCAATCAATAACTTTCAAATCATGATTGCTAATGGAGGATCCGTGAAATGTGGGGGTCTTTGTGGAAATGTGCACCTGCAAATTGGTGATTACAAACCGAAATCCAACATGTTTGATATTGACATGGGCTATTGTTTTGGGTGTTTTGTTGTGTTTCTGTTGTTTTCTTGGTTTTTAGCTTGTTTTCCCGCACTCTTAATTTTATTTTATTTACTACACAATATAATTCATTCTAGGGTTATCAACATTAATGCTATTCTTCTTTGTTGTTTACATCTTGTTATTTTACTTTGTTTGGATTAATGTTTACCTTATTTTTCATTATATTTTTTATGATTCCCTCTTTTATCTTAAAATTATTTTAACATCTTAATTTGATGAATTTTTAACTTAAATTCCTATCATTATTATTAATGTTATTAATTGATTATTTCATTTTATTTAATATAATTTGCATTAATAATTGTTCTACTATACTATTTAGTATATTATTTATGAAGGCATTCTAACACTATCTACCAAACTATTAATATATTATGTTCTAACATTATCAATATATCTTGTAATTCTAGTGTCATTCTTAGACTTTATCTCTAAGTTTAATCTTTTTGTTTTTAGATAATGTAGTCGACTTTGATTATTGTTTAGTCTTGAAGCTAGGGTATTCTCTGCTTTCTCTTGTACTTATTGCCAGGTTGTCCCTCTTCTCCTATCGACTATTTTTCCTAATGATGGATCTGGTATGTGATCCAAAACATTGACACCACAAAATGAAGACTATGATTTTTCTGAGCACTTCTGATAAGCAACCCCACCAAAGAAATCTTAAAACCCTGATTTCATTGTTGCTTCCAATCAACAACATGTCATCAACATACAAAACCACGCAAATAAAATTATCACCAACTAATTTGAAATATACAATGATCACCTTTTCTCCTTGCGAAACCAAGTCCCAAAATATAAGTATCAAAATTTTAATACCACATCCTTGGAGATTGCTTTAACCCATACAGGGACTTTTTCATCTTGAAAATCAACGCTTTCTTACCCTTCACTAAAAAACATTTTGGTTGTTTCATGTATATTTCTTCTTCAATATCCTCATGTAGGAATGTTGTGTTTACATCCATCTATTCTACTTAAATATCAAAAGAAACCACAATAGACAAATTAAATCTAATAGAATTCAATTTAACAACAAGAGAAAAAATGTCACCAAAATCAATTCCTTCTACATGAGAATATCCCTTTTATAGTAGGAGAGATTTATACTTCTCCATTTTACCTTATGCATTCAACTTATTCTTAAACACCCATTTTATACCAATGAGATTTCTTCCAGGAGGAAACTCAACTAGATCCCAAGCCTCATTTTTATCCAAGACTTTCATTTCTTCAACCATGGACTTCTTCTAGAATTTACCATCCTCTGAATCCACTTCCTCCCTATTAATTATGGGATGATCATTAGTAATAGATGAAGAAAAATTAGAATGAAAATCATGTGGATTATATCTTTGTAGTTTTCTTACTTCTTGAATCGATCTCCTCAATACTGGAGTATGAGGTTCTTCTTCTTTTTCTTATTTGTGTTCTTCTATTGAGTCAGATTCTTCACCCTCCAGCTCAAACTCTATTTTCTCTGGTTATTTTTACTTTGGTGGGAATTATTGTTTAGGAACAAATTAACCTCTCTAAATACAACATCCGACTATAAACAATATTTTTAGTCACTAGGTTCCAAATTTTATATCCTTTTATACCATCTTTATAACAAATAAACATACATTTTTCATCGTATTATCCAGCTACTCCTATTTTCCTTTGGACCATGTACATAAGCATCACAACCAAAAAATCTAATATGTTCAAGAGAGTGATTTTTATCATTCCATGACTCATGTAGGGTTTTTCCACTAATGTTGATGAGGGTGATCTATTTACTAGATAACATGCAGTACCTAATGCCTTTGCCTAGTATTATTTTCCTAACTTAGAACCACTAAGTATACTCCTTTATTTTTCCATTAGCTTCCCATTCATCCTTTCTACAACCACATTCTATTGAGGTGTGTATGGAGTAGTATTCTTCCTTTCTATACCACACTCTTTACATAATTTCTCAAATTCATTCTCACATAACTCTCCGCCATTATGTGTCCTCGGCACCTTTATTTTATTCTTTGTCTAATTCTCCACAAAAACCTTAAACTCTTTAAATTTCCCAAATACCTTATATTTCTTTTGAAGGAAATAAATCCATGTATTCCTCAAGAAATATTCATTGATTGAAAGATAGTACACAGATTTACCTAGTGATGGAACATGCATAGGTTGAAACACATCACTGTGTACTAACTCTAAGATTCCATTTGTACCTAATTTTGTTTACCATATATGAAATTTTCACATAAATGAAAATCCATGTGAAATTAGACATACCTTCAACTGTGCCTTTACTATGTAGTGATCGAAGGCCCTTCTCTCTAATATATCCCATTATTTTATGCCACAACATTGTCGTTTATCTAGAGAGAATAGGGGTTTGATCTTCTTCATTTCCATATCAAGAAAAACATAATTGTTACACCTATTATTGATATGTCTTCCCAATATATTGTACATAGTTCCATTTTGAACTCCCTACATCAACACCATTTCTCCTCAAACCATTTCACAAGTTTCCTTTTCAAAAACAATATGTACACCTGCATCACTCATCTTACTTATAGATATCAAGTTTCTAGCCAACTATAGAATGTGAAAAAACACACGGAGTATTCTAATGCTTCCATCCTTAAGAAACAACTTGACTTTTCCTTGTCCTCTGATTCTAGTTTTCGATTCATTCCCTAGTAAAATGTCACCTCCATTATACTTTTTATATTCACAAAACCACTCTTTGTTGGGAGTCATATGAAAATAAGAACCATAATCGATCACCCATACATCGTGATCATTTGCATGTGTGCTTGAAGAAGCCAAGTACACATCCCCTCCTTCCTCTAAGGAAGTCCTCCTTTATGTGGAAGGAACATCATTAGATATATTTTCTCTCTCAACACTTTTATATCTGCAATCATTGTTTTAATGCCCAATTTTACCACATTTCTAGCATTTCCTTAAGGATTTTCCTAGAGATTTAGATCTACCTCTAGATTTAGATCTCCTCCTCAAGGACTTATTTTTATTTATATCCAAGGAACGTCCTCTTATAGATAATGCATATGTGCTTCGACTGTCAATGGTTTTCCTTCTTGTTTCTTATTATAAGAAGGATGAAAGTATTAGAGATATAAGGCTTACTATGTAAGAAAGCCACCTTATGACTTTAGAGTATGTTAATGTTCTTTTTTTGTGTAAAGCAATCTATCCCACATTCATATGTGGAAATGATTTTCTTAATGAAAAATTATATATAAGGAGGTAAATTGTTTTGTAATAAGTGTAGTGTGCACAATTATTCATTGATAATATCATATGGTGTTATTGTGAGTATCTTTCTTTGAGCTTAGTTATGTCACTCAACCCTATCTAGGGTTTCCTCATTTATTGATCTAGCTCATTTTTTAAATGATGTCCCGAGCCTTTGAAAGACAAGGTTTTCACTCTTGTGACTTCAATAATTTGAGAGCCACAAAGTGCCACAATTCATGGGTGTTTATCAGCGAGTTCACTTAGATTTTTTTTTAGCCACAATTTAATGCAAGATCCTTCTTAATTTTCTCAACATAGGAAGCAAGGGTTTTATTGCAGTTCTATGACCAATCTCTCTCATATTTGTAATATCTACAGCTATGGTTTGTGTAACCTTTATTTTCATCCATCGGTAATTATTTTTTAGAAGTGAAAAAGATCATATCTGATCAGTCATGGAGATGTCATTAGAGAAGTACTCGGGTTTCAATTTCCATACATGGAAAGTGAATATCCAAATTTCATTAATGAATAAAAACCTTTGGGAAATTTTCAAATGGACTGAGGCAACACATGCAGATCTGAACAAGTTGATATAATGGGAGAGCATAGATGATAAGGAAAAATACATTATTCTCCTTTCCCTCTCATATTAAGAGTTGCATCACATAGATCTGAACAAATCATTCATGGATATCTAGGAGAATCTCAACAAGTTATTTGGGGAAAAATCAATGGATGATAAATGTGTTGAGTACACACTTATACTAAGAGCGGGGGTGAATTGGTATAAGAATTTTATTTTATTTTTCAAACATTCATCAACCATAAAAAAATAATCGCATATGATATCTATTAACTGCAGAACATGGAACACAAGATTTATGTGGAAACCCTTTTGGGAGAAAACCACAAAAATTATATTTATAATTCTTTGTAGGCACCAACCTACTAAAGACACCAATCCCCACTGGTAAAAATCTTGGTAGGCACCAACCTACTCTTATAGATATTTATAGACACCATATATCGGAGACACTGATCCCCACTGCTAAGTACCAACTTAGAAAGATACACCAATCTCTTACAAATCCTTATAGACACCAATCCCCGGTGCTAAGCATCAACTTAGAAAGAGACACCAATATCTTACAGATATTTACAGACACCAATCCCCACCACTAAGCAATGACTTAGAAAGAGACACCAATCCCCACCGCTAAGAAAGAGACATTGATCTATGAGCTACACCAACCTTCACCAAGCCTACTTTCTATGTTTTCCTTCATCAAGTCTGCTCAATGATTCTACCTTTACCGAGTCTACTCATTTCTTTTTCCTTCACCAGGACTTCTCACTACTTCTACCTTTACCAGGTCTGACCAAAATTTGAATTTCCAAATGGAAACTTTCCCAAAGCTTGTTTTTTTCGGGCCCTTCTAGAGAACGAACTTGTACAGCATGCCACATATCCAATTTTTCAAATATGATTCAAAATGTTTTACATAAGTTACTTACATATGTATCCTTTGTTCTCTAAAATTTTCACAGTCTGAAAAGTCCCAGAAAAAAAGTTATTGTGAAAATTCCAAAATGACCTATTTGAAAAATATCTCAGGAAAATTCAGAAACCCTAAATTACATATATCCTATATGAGAAATTACAGTGAAGCAACATTTTAAATTTTTACTTGATGTAATTCTATATGTCTCCTATGTTCTGTAAAAATTTCACAGTATGAAGAGAACTAGATAGGAAGTTATAGTGAAATTTCCAAACTGACATGTTTGAAACTGATTTAAGGAGAATTCAGGAACCCTACCTTCCACAAGGAATATCTTTGAAACTATAGCTAACCAACATCTAAAAATTTTACCACATGCACAACAAAATATCTCCTCCGTATATACAAAATTTCAAGGTTTTAACATCCCAGAAATAAGTTACAGCAAAAGTGCCACACTGGCCCATTTGAAATATATTTCAAGAGAATTTAGGAACCTTGAATTCCATAGGGAATGTCTTTGAAAGTGTAGAGAACGAGAATTTGAAACTTTTACCTCATGTACACCAAGATCTCCCCACTTTCTTTGAAAATTTTCAAGGTCTGAAACATCCCAAAATATGATTTATAGCGAAAGTGCCAAGATGACACGTTTGAAAATAGTTTCAAGAGCATTCAGGAACCCTAACTTCCACAGGGCATATCTCCAAACTTATAGTGAACTAGCATCTAAAAAAAAATTCGATGTGTACACCAATATCTCTCCTCGGTCTCTTCAAAATTCCTAGGTCTGAAACGTCCCAGAACATAATTTATCACGAAAATGACATGCTGACATGAAATTGATTTCACAACTCTTTTGTTTTGGAATGATATTCAATATTTTCTCATCCATTTTTCAGACACACAATTTCTCTCAATACTTTCTCTTCTTATACTTTTTCATAACCCTTCACGAAGGGGCATTTCCATTAATTAAATAATTAATTTCCAACATCATGGGAAAATACCCCAAATTCCATGGGAAAATACCCCAAACCCATGGGTTTGAATTTACTTTGAAACCACCATTTCACTTTTTAATTTTTCACATGAATCCCTTTTTTTGATATACCTGTAAACCTATATATAAATCAATATTGGAAATGTTGAGTGAATTTTAATGTCGTAAATCCTTTGACATCAATGACAATAATTCCAACAAAATTTTCGTTGAAATTATAGTTACTCAACTTTAAGATTCCAATTGAAGCCACCATTTCAATTCACGTCAAAAATATAAGATCTATTATCAAACATATTGCAAAATTCAAGGAAATAGTTGATGAGGAGGATTCCAAGGCTATTCTCCTGAACAATTTACAACGTAAATACAATAGTGATATCTTTACCTTGAGTCATCTACCTTCATAAAGTTTGGATGAAATGATTGCAATATTTCTCGTAGAAGAAAAGAGAACGATTGAAGGTGATAGCCAATCAGATCTTGCATTCTATGCAAGAAACAACCACAATAGATCAGCAAAAGACAAAGAGGAAATAAAATGCTACTATTGCAAGAAGTTGGGTCATACAAGTTTGAATTGTAGACAACGAGCCAATGATGTTCTTAAGAGAAAGGTGAAAGATAGAAAACATATAATGAGTGTAGCCATAATTGAATATCCATCGGATGCTAACAATTGTGAAGAATCTACTAAAGAAAAGGGATTTTATGCATTTTAGGAAGCTTGTGCTTCGAATACAGGAAGGTATCAATTAAAAACTCAAAATGGATCGTTTCCCGATTAGTTCATAAGTTATGGATCTAGGGAAATATCTCTCATTAGTTGGAGAGACATGTAAGTGGATTGCATTCTACTAGTGAGGTTACATAACATGCATGTGGATTGATGTTCATTAATTGACTTCAGGAGATTCATTATTCGGGAGTTCGGGGAGGTGGAATCCTAGAACTCAAGAATTCAACTATGCAACTATACATTGTTACAATGGTTATGAGGCATATTGATGGAAATCAAATTGGTACAGGAACTATGTTCAGAGAAGAAGCTTCTAAAGGATGTTACTAATGTTCACTATTCAGTTTATGTGTTTTACATTCAGTATATGTATTTGATTTTAGTTTGTTTCAACAATGTATGCCTTATGGAGGGGTATTAGAGATATAAGGCTTAATGTTCTTTTTTTGTATAAAGAAATATATCACACATTCATAAGTGGAAATGATTTTCTTAATGAAAATGATATATAAGGAGGTAAACTCCTTTGTCATAAGTGCATCATTTATTCATTGATAATATCATATGTTGTTTTGTGAGTATATTTCTTTGAGCTTAGTTATTTCACTCAACCCTATCTAGGGTTTCCTCATTTATTGATCTAGCTAGTTTTGTAATATAAACCACATCATCAAACTTTAATGTGGTTGCATTAGTCTCAATAGATACAACCAAACTATCCCATGAATCTGGAAAAGAACACGGTAAATTAATGCACTTATCTTCATTAGAAATTTTGATATCGACATAAAACAACTGAATTACCACAGTATTGAAGGAATTTATATGCTCTATCATCAAGTCTCCATCATTCATCCTAAATATTAATAACTTCTTGTGAGGGAGAAATTTGTTTACTAGGGACTTAGGTTGATACAAATACCCTAAATTATCCCATAATGCCTTGGTTGTAGCTTCTCCCAAGACATTCAGTAACATTGAATATAAATGACACAATCAGATTGTGCTCTTTTCCTTCCTATCCAACTCCGTCCAATTTTTTGTTGACATACCCGTAGGTGCAGTACCAGGATCACGGGGTCTTCACTTAGTGAACCTGTGACATAGCACCAGCTTTCGTGGGATATAAAAGAATACCCCTAATTTCACTAGATATTGATAAACACCTCCCAAAATTATTTTATTGAACCCCCCTCCCAATACATATTTCCAATAAAATAAACCTGTATTGTAACTAGATATCCCTTTTTATCACCCCCCAATACCTATAAACCCCTTGAGACTAGAAACCCCCCCAATACCTACAATACATTGACCTTATTTTTCACAATTAAAAAAAAACCCTTTATGAATGAACATGATAAGATATTTGTCAACAAGGTAAATCCCCCATGACCATGATCCACAATGACCCACTTCTCTTTGTCTACCAAAAGATCCTCCATATTTAGCTTCTAAATCTCAAATATTTTCCCATTAAATTTATTGATATTTATTTTAGAGGTACTCACCATTATCTTTCACCAAAAGAATCACCACTATAAAGTTCCCATTGAAACCAAGTTTATCACAAATATAAGATGGTTGAATCCTTAGCAACAAAGGAATCCCCTTGAAGCCAATAACTGCTCCGATACCAAATGTACATTTTAAACCTTTACAATATAACAATGCACACATAGATTATTTATAAAATAGAAAGAAAACAATAGTGTTCACACATAGTACTCAGAAATTTACCTTGGAAACCCTTAACCGGGAAAACAAGCAAAATGTTTAGACCTGCACCTCCAACTCTCATTTTATTAACTTCACTATTTACAATAAAATATATATGATTTTGTGACATCCAAAACCCTAATCCATCAACCAATATTGTATTCCTTAATCATAATTATAACACAATGGTCCAAAAAACTAATGGCTAGAAACCGCCCAAAAACAACCCAATTTTTTTTTCAGGGACTCAATCCCCACCAACATGCTCGCCACAATGTACAATGTGTGGGGATAATCATGCAAAGAATATAACACATACCCAAAAATGTTTGGCAACATAAAAGAAACTAATAAAAAAGATGATGAAAATATTTATAAATATGGTTGTCTCTAGACTCCTCAACTTCCTAAATCCAGTAGTCCAACCTTTGAGAGAGAATTTGCATCCATGTTCCTTTCCCATAAAATATGGAAAAAAATTGTTAAACATAGTACCTGATAGATTGACATCTTCAAAATTTGGCTTTAATAAATAGTTTTCCATTTTTTGTATCTCCTCCATCCAATTCACAATGACCAAAGAATCACCAAATATGTGTATATTATGAGTACATTTTTTAGCTATGAGCATAATTAACAAATTCAAGGCCATTAGTTCAACAAAATTATTTGAACCTCTTCTGGACACCACTTTAAATTTTAGAAAATCATTATCAAATAAACATATAACGAGTCACTTTCCCCAAAAATAGTATACTCTTCGTGACTTGCACCATCAAAGAAGCCCATGCACTAACTTAATCAATCAATTCTTATTTAACCACTCTGCCAGGTTTATCCTTAGACAAGTTTTTAAAACCTTCTACAAATATAATCTCTATAAAACACATTGGTAAGGTGAAATATATATTTCATAAAACAATTGGGCATTATGGGATAGACATATGCCCCATGCAACTCATAAAGGAAAAGACTTGAACTTCTTAACCTCAGAATTCATACACCACTATCGTAATCCCTCATCAATATATGCACCACTCTAAATTCCTCTTAAACCTATACTCATTTCCAGTTCCCACTAGGCTTCAATTGTAATGGCACAAATCATCAGGAAGTGACCAATAGACTCATCATTATCCTTGCATAGAGTACACCTTCCTAGACCATTATAACCTTTTTTTTTAAGGTTATCCCAAGTAACAAGTTTATGCTTTAAATATAGACACATAAAAATTCAGTTATTTCAAAGGAAATTTGAATTTCCAAATAAAATTCCACCATCAAGCATTTTCTCATCCCAAAATAAAACACTTAAATCTTGATATCTAGTTTTAGGAGTATATATACCACTAGCTAGGCTTTTTCCCCATATAATATCATCTTCCTCCTCCATGATCCTTATATGGTTTTCCCTTAAATTAAAACTTAATCACTCCCATTCAATAACTTCCCTTTCATCCAAACCCAACATATAAGTTGATTTCCACCCTTGCCTCTAGAAAATAGTCATTTTGGGATAGGATACTTGGGTACATATAAGTTGATTTCCACCCTTGCCTCTAGACAATAGTCATTTTGGGATAGGATACTTGGGTAAGGAAAAAATGACCACCTTTATGAAGCTTCCCAATGAGCCTATCAAACAATATATAATGTTGACCACTCCCAANTGGGTACATATAAGTTGATTTCCACCCTTGCCTCTAGACAATAGTCATTTTGGGATAGGATACTTGGGTAAGGAAAAAATGACCACCTTTATGAAGCTTCCCAATGAGCCTATCAAACAATATATAATGTTGACCACTCCCAAACCAAGTATCTAAACCAATCCCCACCCTTAATCCATTTCCTAATTTCTAGACAAGGTTGTGTCCCACTATATGGAAGTTTAATACCATTTCTTTCTAAATAATACAATCATTATGTCATTTCTTAATAGGATTCATTATTCAATATTCCACTAAATCAAGCATTATATATATATATTTATATATGACCTGACACGAAAGACCAATCTTACCCTCAGTTATCCTCCAAATTCATTTTGCAGTCAGTGTTGTAACATCCCTGTTTTTAATCCCCGTAAATTATAATGTAACTGTATAAATGTCATTTAGGTTGGTGAGTTNTTTTTTTTGTATTTTTTTTTTGGGGGGGGGAGCCCATATTGATTGATATGGCCAAAGGCCAAATTGTATATTACATACATTGAAATAATCAATAAAAATAGTAATCATTGGTTGTAATATGAGAAGGATGAAAATGATGGGGGGGATATGATTCCACAAGAGAGAGGGGTCCAAGGGGAAATATTCATGGGTATTAATCCAACCCACTTTCCTGAATTATTATCATTGTGCAAACCTCTTTTTTTTTGTTCAGTGTTCCCAAGGACGATCATTAAACTCATTTTAGAGGGTGGGTGTGAGGAGTCACATCTCTTATTTATTAGGGAGCATGGGGCTGAAGTACAATCATCTTTGGGAAGAGTGAGAGTCAAGCAAGCAAGGGAGAAGAAGGAAATTCATATGCAAAATACGTTACAGTTTTCACATGCAAATTTTGAGTAACAAAAGGAAAATTGAGTGTTGGGAAGAGAACCAACCATGATGTGATTGAAGGAAACCATTGTTTGTCTATGTGTTATGTTGGAAATGAGACATGTGTGCATGTAAAGCAAGATGTAATCTTGTAGTGTGTTTCTTGTTGAGGAAATGGCTCAAGAGCCTTGTGAAGGCTATTATGAACACTCCTGAAAGAATTGAGAGTTACTGAAGTCCCAAACTTAGATATTCCTAGCCAACCTAGTTCACTAGAATCCCTGATAAATGAATGGTACATCCTAAAGGACTGTGAGCAGTGAAGGGGGTATATTCCTTGGGTTGTGCAAGTTGTGGGAAAGATATTTGATGGATCGGAACTGTTGTTGGATTTTGGAACCTGGGTTTGGGGCTCCTATGTGTGGAGAGTAGATAGCTAGAGAGCCATATCTCCTTGTGGACTCATAGCCTCATCTTGGGGTTGTCCTATTGTTGAGAGAATATGAATAGCAGCGCCTATGGCCGAGAGGTTCATCCTTCGTATGCATCCATTTGAGTTATATTTATAAAAAGATAAGTGTTCTTGTTGTGCTATTTATGATTATTCCACTGTGTAAATGATATTTGAATCTTGTGTTAAGTTTCGTTGGGTTTGCATGCATTCATGAATTTATGAATGTTGTAGATGCATGGATAAATCAACATGTTGTTTGTTCTAAATTTTATGGGCCTCTTTCCCCTTGGTTTTTCTGTTATATGTATGGAGTGTTTTTAATTCGATTTTATCAATCTAAGTCGTTTTCCACAATGATGAGACTCAGCATGGGTGTTGGGTACATTCTGGAGTGGTATAAGATTTGTAGGTTACATCATTAGGCCTTCAAGGGCTTGCTACAGGACAAAAGTTCTGGAGTAAAATTATCTTTTCATTCTTTAGTATGAGAAGTATATAAAGTGTTTGAATGTTGAACTTTATTTTGTAAAACATTTAGTAGTTTTTAAGCAACTGGCCTTTGAACTTTGGCTCTCACCAATTACTTATCTGGTGATGAAAAGACAAATTATTGGATTATTTTATTAGAGTTACAGTTCTGACATAGAAAGTTAATGAGAATATGATATGAGAATACCACTATTGTGCTTGGAGATCCATTGGCTTTTCCTCATAACCAAGGATTGGGATTGATTTTCCAGAATGAAAGGAACTTACGGTTTGTTGATTTTGGTGTGTTACAGAATGGAAGTTTAAACTATAAGTTCTTGAGGAAATTAATTAATTTCTACAAGACAATGTCAGAGGGGAGAATTTTTGGTTTAACACTGACTTTCTAGCCATGGAAAACATGTTTAAATTAATCTCCATGGCCCTAACTTTCCAACGAGCCGTCACTTTCTTGATTTGGACATCAGGAGTGAAAGTTATGATGCATGTAATTTAAATGCATAGTCGTCATCGATCTAACCTTAGTGTGGATTCTCAGCCATCGATCTATGATCTATAATGTTCTTATCCCACATGCATGGGGAAATGTTCAATGGAATGGTTTATAAACAAAATACAACCCTTTGTGACTTGTGCATGAAGCATGAAGAGCCACAGAACCTTGAAGAGCATGCATGCAACATACACTTTTGGTCGATGCACGTTGCCCTGGTGTACTAATGGATCGAATCAAAGTTATTTTGATGGAGGTTGCGCACGGGTGGTCTGATGGCCCAAATCAAATTGGAGTTGGCAGGGAGGTGGATAGCAGGTTGTGTGAGGAGATGGTGGCTTGGACTGACGTCATATCGCAGATTGTTTGTTGGAGGCGTGTGTGGGGTGGCTCGGTGCAACGTTGGTTCACAATTTCTTGTATAGAAGGTTTCTTGGTGGGTCGGCGTCGGATCGTAAGTATTGCAGGTTACATGTGGTGGGTTGGTGGCCCGATGGACCGATGTCGGACAAGATTTATTTGGATGGAAGTTGCACAGGGGTGGGTCGATGGATTGGACCGGAGTCGATTGGGAAAGCTTATTAGAAGGTTAAGTGAAGTGGTCGATGGCTTGGTCGTCAAAGCCACCACATCAGTGCCACATCAACAGATTTCCATTTTATTATTTTATCCATAACTAAATCATATTAAGTGAAATTGAAATTAAACTTATGGGTTTTTTCCGTGGGGAGGATTTCTAAAAAACAGTCAGACAGGGTCACTGTCCATTTCTACTTGGATTTGTCAGAAAATGCAGAATATTAGGTTTTAAAGATCTAGGTCCTAATCATTGGCCTTGGTCTATATTAAGATGAAATTATTGGAGGAGATCGAAAAGGAAGACATTAAAATAACCCATGAAATAATTGAATAAATTCTAAGGGGTTTGGAATGGAGATGCTGAAATAGGATAAAATCCACTATTATGGACCACTTTTTGGGGATTTTTAGGATTTTTAGAGGAAAAGGGTTCCCATATTGAAAAACTAGAAATATTTCTATATTCAACATTTTATATACTCATCAATACAGACAACTTTGTTTTACTGAAATTTTTCCAGAAGTGCACAATTTGGGAGATAACATGTTTGGCTAAAAATTCCAAGTCTAGAAAAAAAGGGGTGAAAAAGGATAAAGTTTCCATTTCTATATTTATATAGTTTTTAACCGAAACATCATATTGACAATATGAGAGTTGTTATGAATTATTTGTCATCTATATTATCTATGTCTCATACAAAATTTTCTCTTGTTTCTGACATATTTACTTCTACGAGTGACAGAAGTTGGTGTCTTGGATTAATTGCACCAGAATGAAGTGTATAAATGGGGTGAATTAGCAATATTCAGTTGCCTATAAATTTTTGCTCAGTGCTTATAATTGAGAAAGAAAGTAGTGATTGGAAATATTTTGGATAAAAGAATCCATATATCCACCAAGAACTGTGAATTGATTAGGTAAACTCACAAGGAATCCAAAGGAAGATGATTGTTGACCTTAAAGGGGAAAATTGTGCATATGTTTCCAGAATTGTAAATTATAGTTTTTAGCTAAAAAAATGTGGTTGTATGAAAAATGATCATAAGATTAAGGTTACTTAAGTACCATATATGTTTTATAAGGAAGTATTTATATATGTGGAAGATGCAAGAGGAATCTATAGGTATGAGGATAAAGCACAGGGACAATTCTTCAAAAATGTGCTTTGGTTTCTTAGGAAGTTGAAAGGATCAAACTTCTTGGTGCATTAAGCAATTTGGAAGACCTCTAATGAAGTTTATTTTGAAAAATAAATAAATATAAATATTTTCAGATGGCAATGTGCATATCAAATGTGGATGCTAGGTAAGAAAGTACATCCACAATTTATGATAATGCATGAGCAGTGGGTACACATGAAGTTTGGAAGGATGGTTTATTTAGTAGGAGGAAGAGTTTTATGTCAAGGATTATTCAGAATATGATCAAGGGAAAGGATTGAGAAATTTTAATAGATGAATCCAGGTGCAACCCTGATGGTTTGGTGTTGGACATGGTGTTATGGTGTTGTCATTGATATCAAAGGGGGACAATATGGTCAATATTGGACATAGTGTATGTTGTTGGAATTGATGGAAAGAGGATAAATATGGTCACTGATAACTTGATTAATATTTATGTATATATATCAGTATCCTAGCAAAATTTTATGTTAAATTATGATACTGGCATCCATTCACGGGAGAAGCAATTGAACAGAAGTGAAGGGCTTGTTCACTCCATGAAGATATCAGTGGAAAACCTTTACGATGAAACCTCAAAAATAAGTTATTGTGCTCTAAATACAAGAAGAAAGGGTCAAATATGGTGCTTCAATAGAATACAACAGGCATCAAGGATCTGGTATAAAAATCTCAGAAAGGGGTATGCTTCACAAATCCTTCATTATTTAGTCCTTGATGAATCTTGTTATAAAAGTTATAGATCATTGTCATCCAGTCTCAAGTGAATGAAAGAAAGACCAAAAGATCGTCTCTCAAGGCATATAATACCTTTTATGAGAATTTCCTCCAAGAAGGTGTGAGAAAAATCATCAGAGATCTCATTGTGATTGTTAGATCACTAGATCAAAGTCTCAGAAATTGTCAGATCACGCTACAGGATTGGTGTGGAAACTCACTGCAAATCCTATCTTACAACTCCATGCTACAATATTAATGTTGCAACTCCCACATTGTAACTCCATGATACAAGATTAGTGTTGCAACTCGTTGTGACTCGCGCGTTGCAACTCCATGCTACAATATTAGTGTTGCAACTCCATGCTACAGGAGGACTATTTCAACTCACTACAAATCCATGCTACAAGATTGGATGTGAAAACTTGACTAGTGTCAACACATATGTGGAAGCGAAGACATCATTTAAAATCAGATCTTATAATCTTTTATTCCACTATGTTAGATTGTTAATAAAGGAGGAATGTGGATCTGTGACCGAATCTCTGTTGTTGAAGTGGATGCTTCATTTGGAAAGTTTAGAATGTGGCCGCAATAGTAAATATGGGAAAGTTTCCTTCAAAGAACCTCATGTACCATCCACCTCACACATTTTCAGAGGAAATTGACGACGGATAGCTAATTGGGCATCTTCTTCACAAAACCCATGTCATAGAATTTTAAAATTCATTTCCATCGCTCCAAAATCTTTGTACAAAAATCACTATATGATTTGGATGCCTTTTTAAATTAAAATAAATTAATAAACAGAAAATTCAACATCTGTGTTAATTAAATGAAGAGGTGCAAAGTTTTATTATTAAAAATACGCATTGGTTCATTTGCTCTTTTAAAAAAATACACAGTGTTTCAATATCATATACCTCTTGAGAGACTATATAAACAGGAGAAAAACAGTAAGAAGGAAAGCATCTATGTGATCTATATCAGAAGATCAAAAGAAGAAGAAGAGTCCAAGGAAGAAATATGAAGACACTCATGAAGTAAGGGTGGAATGGAGGATTGGTATCCTCTACAGGTTGAAGTCTAAAAACAAGGAGTTGGTGCTTCCTAGAGTTGGTGCTCTAAAAACATGGATTTGGTGATTCCTAGAGTTGGTGGTCTAAAAACAGGGAGTTGGTGCTTCTTAGAGTTGGTGCTCTGAAACAAGAGAGTTTGTGCTTCCTAGAGTTGGTGCTCTAAAACAAGGGATTTGGTGCTCTAAAACAGGGGATTGGTGTCTCCTTGAGTTGGTGCTCATAAAAAGAGAGGTCGGTGTCTCTCACACATTTGTAACTTGTACCTTTCATAATTGTTATATTTAATTTGTGTATTCAATACATTCTTGTTGATCAATTGTTGTGATTAATAAGTTTAATAATGAATACATTATTAAATTATTGAAAAATAAGCAATATCAATTCAACCCCCCTCTCAGTATTGGCCAATACTTTAACAATTAGTATCAGAGAAGATTCCTTCAACATAGTCTAACCACTTGAAGACAGATTCTAAAAAATACAATGGATAAACAAGAAGGAATGTCCTCTGACAAAGAAACACTATTCAAAGGAGATGATTATGCATTTTGGAGTATAAGGATGAAAATTTATATGATGGCTCTTGGATTTGATGTTTGGAAATCTGTGGTGAATGGTTACACAACACCAACTACTCCATCTTCAGACGTTCCTGCAAAGAAATTTTTCAATGATAACTCAGAGGTTGTTAATGCAATTCTGGGTGGATTGGAAAACCCGATATTTGTAAAAGCGATGCATTGTAAGTCAGAAAATAAATATGGGACAAACTTAAAGTCATCTATGAAGGAGATAGCAAAGTCAAGCAAGAAAAACTTCAAACATACAGAGGGAAAGAAAATCCATCAAAGAAGGAGAATTATTTCAAAGACTCAAAAGAAACAAAGAACCATAAACATGTTCCAGATGATATTCACTCAGACATATTAGATGAATAAGAGGCCAATTTTATAAAGAATCTCCAGAAAGGATCTAAAAAATATAAAGGAAAGTTACCCTTCAAATGTTTCAACTATGGAAGAATTGGACACTTTGCTAACAAATGTCCCTATCCCAAGAAGGAGTATAGTGATGATGAAGAAGCCTACAACTAGAAAGACCATAAAAGGGATAAATCCCAATACAAGAATAATTTTTACAAGAAAAAGAAAAAACTCTACTCCAAAGACAACAACAGTTCTTCAGACATGAGTGAAGATGATGAAGAGATTCTATTTATGGGAATGAAAAATAATGATGTTGATAATAATGAAGAAAATTATGAATATGAAGGAGAATTAAACCTTGAAGAATAACTTATCAGTTCTCTTGAAGAACTAAGGAAGTATAAAAGAAGAATAAATCATTAAGAGAACAACTATCATTTTAAAACAACTCAATGATAAGGAACAAGACTGTGAAAATCTTGACGTTGAAATTATCCTTCTAAAAGGGGAAATTGAGAAAGAAAAGAAGAAATCAAGATTTGAAAACAATTCAAAAATATTGAATGATATTCTTAATAGTCAAATATCACCAAGCAATAAGACAAGGTTGGGCTATGACCAAAAGAATTTTAACAAAGGATCTAACTCTACATCTCAAGAAATTAACAAAAATCCAAAAATTTATGTAGTTTCTCTTCAAAGCTCCTTCAAAAAACAAGAAAGCAAGATAAGAACTGATTCAAATCAGTATAAATTTGTTCTCCCCTCAAAAAATCATGAATACACATGGAACACAATTATAATAAAAAATCCTCCAAAGAGGTATCAAACTATCTTTCTTGGCTATTACTTATCTTGCAATAATTTTGGCCATAAAGCATTACATTGTAGAGCTTATGGAAATTACAATCATAAAAATGTTCAAATATATGATTATAAGAACAACAAGAAGACTAATACTCAAGAAAATAGAAACTATAATTCATTCTCTCCATTACAATATTACAAAGTTGAATGCCACAATTACAACTATTATGGTCAGAAGCTAGTGATTGTAGACTGTCAAAAAATTCTATAAAAACTTCCAATATCCAAGAAGAAAGATATAAGAAGATATTGAGTAAATTTGAAGTACAAAACAAGAAAGATGATGAAGATATTGCACCCGAAATTGATGAAATTGATAATAGGATATTGATGGGTGAAGTTCCTAATAAGGAATGTGAAAATCAGAGTTGTGCATATAAAATGGATCAAGCTCAAGAAAAGAGAGTTTCTAAAGAATGATATAACACAATTGTAGATATTGATAATGTCCTGCAAATAAACTATCCATTAGTCAATGAAAGAAAAGTGCAAAAAGAGAAATCTAAACAAGAAGATGAAGAAGTTTGTGTTGCACAAAACAGTGATGATGATGTTGAACTCCCAAAAGCAGATCAACGAGTAGAATTGAGTGATGAATATATTGAAAGGTATTCAATTTTATTTTGATGGTCTACTAAACTCCCCTCAATAGAAAATACGAACAAAAGGAAGGAATGGATGGAATGAGTAACTGCAATCTCAATATCATGAACTGAATGTGAAGAAAAACTTGATGACAAATTTGACCATTCCCTTAAAAAAAATTAGACATTACGAACTTATATCAATGGAAGACACTTTAGAACTTTTTTTGATATGAATAATCAAGGAAGGCGTATGAGGACTGGTCAAAATCAACAATGAATATTTTGGTATGACAAACTCCTTGAAATATGTTCATAAAGATGAATGAACATCCTGAACTATGATGAAATCTTCAACAATAGGATCAGAATTAAAAGGACTATCAACCTTGTTAAGTTACATAAAGCAACCAACACTCTCTTTGATGATGGAATTCCCAAAAGAATAAGGAATTTATGAAGAGGACTCTTACCACCAACAACATGAGGTTTTTTGGCAAAGATAATGGGTTGAGGAGCTACAAGACAACAACATTAATATAAGATTTACTTCTATTTGAGCTATGGTATCTCTAGGAGGTATTAACCTTCATTTGTAACCTTTGGATAGAAGATAATATTCTCGAATCAAGAGAAACACTAAACAAATGTGTAAAAACCCTAGAAGACAAGTCGGCTCAGTAAAAGAATTAATATTAAAGTATTAGCTTCTAAAAGGACAAGTCAGACCAAACAAGTGACAAGAACCACTATAAATAATAGATTATCAAGCTCATTTGTACAAAATCATTTCACTCACTCTCTCATAAAAGGATAGCGCAAGTTTGGAGCTGCAGCTGCAAGATAGGAAGGTGGATATTCTAGTATGATTCTTGGTCTCTCTCTCTAGCCTAAGATATGTGCCCTATATCCTAGTATCTATTGGTGGTATTCTTGGTGACATTCTTGGTGGTATTCTAATATTCTTAGTGGTATTCTTGGTGAGTGCAACTGCAAATGCAATTATTGCAGTTGAGTATTGTTCTTGTTCTGTGGTTTTGGGACTTTTTGTCTGGTGTGTCATCTTTGGAGAAAGGTGTGTTAGACAACATAGGTGTTCCAACAGAGGAAGAAAAACTTCAGTAACCACTCACATAACCAGATCAAATATCAACACACCGATGTTTTCACGTGGTAAAACCCCTACGGGGAAACATCCACGTCCCCAGCCAACGCGGCCACTTGGAGCAATTTATTAATGCAAAGAAAAAGATTACAGAGAGATTGTACAAGAGAGTTTCTCACAATCGATCAACGGCAAATGACCCTCCATGCTCTTTAAATAGAGATCATGGACCAATCGGGT